>BLBF01012721.1:0-10698 GCA_015471245.1 Laticauda colubrina | reverse complement strand
AGGAAGGAAGGAAGGAAGGAAGGAAGGAAGGAAGGAAGGAAGGAAGGAAGGAAGGAAGGAAGGAAGGAAGGAAGGAAGGAAGGAAGGGATGGTTCCAGACAGCAATTTCCAGAGCCAAATTTATTTACTAACATACTTCTGTTAAAGGGATGTGTTTTTTTTTTACTCCTGAATACATTTTCTGTTTTTGAAAGAAAATGAGAGGTGAACAGGGGAAACTTGGGATATTGATAAGTAGAAGGTACAGTACTCAGCTCTATTGTCCACATTTAGCTTCTATTTTTTTTTCTTTTGCCTTCTTCCCCAGGGTGGTACTTCCCGAGCTGGTAATACAGAACCAGAACCTCCCACCCGTCTTTTCCAAGTTCATGGGACTAATGAATACAACACCAAGGCTTTGGAGGTGTCTCCCAGAGCCTCCTCCCTCAATTCCAATGATGTCTTCATTCTTAAAACCCAGAGTTGTTGTTACCTCTGGTACGGTAAGGTAGGTACTGTACCATGATGGGGAAGCTCATGCACTAGAAATAAGCACACAAGCCCTAATTTTAGTACTGCATGCAAGACAGTAGAACTTAATAAACAAGGACATCAACCAAGGACTAAGTTAGTGGATGGGTAGTAATTTCTAAGGGCCATCGTTTCCTGCTATGAGAAGGGAGACTATAACTGGCATCTAAACCTCAAGCTGGAAAGAAATAGGCAAGGTATGGCTTACAAAATAGCGCAGTTCAGATCCTCCCTGATCATTTTCACAATTTACCACATTGGTTCCTTCCACAGGGCTGCAGTGGGGACGAGCGAGAGATGGCCAAGAGTGTTTCGGACCTGATCTCCAGGACAGAGAAAATTGTGGTAGCAGAAGGCCAGGAGCCTGCAGCATTCTGGGTTGCACTAGGTGGGAAGTCTCAGTATGCCAACAACAAAAGGTAACATCTTCCAAGAATCTGGAGAAGGGGAAGAGGGAAGGAGCAATCTGCTCTAGTGCTATGCAAACAACATTTGCAGCGGTGGCTCAGGGGTTAGAATGCAGTATTGCAGGCCAACTCTGCAGACTGCCAGATGTTCAGTCCTGAGGGGCTCAAGGTTGACTCAGCCTTCCATCCTTCAGATAGCGGTAAAATGAGAACCTAGATTGTTGGGGGCAATATGCTGATGCTGTAAACTGTCCAGAGAGGGCTATAAAAGCACTATGGAATGGTGTATAAGTCTAAGTGCTATTGCTACTGCTATTTGCTCAGGCTACATCATGGGTGGCTGAAACTCTGGCCCATCACTTCAATTCTCAACTTTTCCAACCTATGGGATATATGGGATGCTGGGAGTTTTAGTTCTACAGCTAAAAGGCCACCATTGATCCTATCCCCTCCTGAAACCTTCTGTTTAACCACATCTCTTTCTGAACTTCCACAGCCAAGCCATTTCTTAGTGAAAAGGCGAGAATTGGATACAACAGCCAAAAATGTCATCTTCAGACAGAACTCCAGAACACTAACTGGGGATTACATTCACATAGTCTCTTTAAAAAACAACACCACCTTCAAAGCCAGCCGAATAAGTGCCATATTTTGGACTCTGGAGAGCCAGTTGAATTTTTAGCTAACGTCTTGATGAAAGACAATTCTGTTGGAATTCAAAAAGGGAAGCAGGGGAACAATAGTGAAGAAGTGACCCATGGGCTGTAGTCAGTTTGAGGAGGTCCAATTCAAGGAGTGATTTGATAAACATTCTGTTTCATTCATGAAAACTGAGACTGTGATTATGGTTAAACAGAAAAGAGTTTGAGCAGAGAACTCTTAATCATTTTCTGCCCTGCCACCTCTCTGCTCTAGACAGCACCCCTTTCAATGCTGCTGAGAAGGGAAATCCTGTATCATAATTTCCCCACATCTGCCAGGAGGTTGTTCCAGAGTTGCTTTATCTATCTTACGCAGATTGCAAGAAGAAACTGTTTCGATCACGCCTCGGCTCTTTGAGTGTTCCAATAAGACAGGCAAGTTCCTTGCCACGGAGCTCACCAATTTTACTCAGGATGATCTAGAACAAGATGATGTGTTCTTGCTGGATGCCTGGGACCAGGTGGGTATGAACGTGGAAGATGCAACAGAAAGAGGAAGACATCTATCCACAGTGACTATTTTTCTTTCAGAAATAATTGAATCAAAGGTGCCTCCTATTATTGAGCAATTTGCATGCCCACCCACATCCCATCTGATCCGATTACTAATATAGTCCGCAGCTGATTGCAGTTGCCTGTGCTATATTGTCAAAGAACTTTTAGAACAGAATATTCTCTTCCTCTCACTCTTCATCACTTCTGCTTTTTTTTTTCACAGTTCTCACTTTGATCTCATAAACTGTTTGCCCTACCACCAACCACCCCCAGCTTAGGAAGAGAATGCTTATTGAAATTATTCACTGGTATCAGACACCAATTCCCTTTCTGCTTTTTCCACTATATAGCAGCAGTGGGCACCTCAAGAAATACCTGCAGCCACCTAATCCTTATTTCTCCTTTTCTGGACCCTGCAGAGATTGTCACAATTGAAATTCAGTTAATTGCCAGATCACAGAGGAAAAATTTTCCACGGCAACATGTAATAAAATCAGTGTAATCTCCAATAAGCCATCATCTTTGACAAGAGTAGTTGGGCTTGGAAAAAAGTGCCTATCCCTCTCAATTTAAATCATTATGCATATTTCTTTCATCTGTTCTATTTCAATTTTCTATTATCTTTTCTCATTAACACAATTTCTCCGTAATCACTGATTGAAATATGACGCCTTTAAATCTTTCCCCTAAATTTAGTACTTAAAATATTATATACTTTTCATTCTGATTCTGCTTAGTACATTCTAAAGCTACATACTATGTTATAAAATAAAAGGGTAATAAGTTTATAATATAATTAAAACAATAATCCATAGCAAATTAAGCTCTATTATTAAATCCAGTTTTCTGACATTATGTCAAATATAAATACAACAATACAATCTTATGTACTTTTGCAGAATCTTTTTAAATCATATTTTTACCCACTATCTCTGAATAAATCTTGTTTCTTTACATCTTGATTTAAACCTTTGTAACTTCTCTTCCCTTTTTCCCTTCCTTTCTTCTCCAATCCTGCCTTTTTACCCCGTTGTCTCTTTCTACATTTTCTATATAGCTTCTCCCCTCTTTTCACTCTCTTAATTCTATTGTATTTCATCTCAATTTAAATCATTATGCATATATCTTTTATCTGTTCTATTTCAATTTTCTATTTTCTTTTCTCATTAATACAAAATTTCTCCTATAATCACTGATTGAAGTATGACGCCTTTAAATCTTTCCCCTAAATTTAACACTTAAAATAATATATACTTTTCATTCTGATTCTGCTTAGTACATTCTAAAGCTACATACTATATTATAAAATAAGAAAAAATAAGTTT
The DNA here is from genome assembly GCA_015471245.1 of Laticauda colubrina. NCBI lineage: Eukaryota > Metazoa > Chordata > Lepidosauria > Squamata > Elapidae > Laticauda > Laticauda colubrina. Next base: position 7,260 of record BLBF01012721.1, on the reverse strand, counting down.
ATGTTATAATTAAAACAATAATCCATAGCAAATTAAGCTCTATTATTAAATTCAATTTTCTAACATTATTTCAAATATAAATACAACACAATCTTGTGTAGTTTTGCAGAATCTTTTTTAATCATATTTTTACCCACTATCTCTAAATAAATCTTGTTTCTTTACATCTTGTTTTAAACCTTTTGTAACTTCTCTTCCCTTTTTCCTTTCCTTTCTTATCCAATCCTGCCTTTTTACCCCCTTATCTCTTAATCTCCACCTTAATCTCCACCTTCTTCTGTATTTCTCTTTTCTGTTGCTTTCTGGCATTGTATTGATTTTTCACCTTATTTTTCCTTTTTTGGTTGTTTTTTTAAGTCTTAAATTCTCCATTCTCTTTCCCCTCTTTCCTTTTTCCCCCAGCTAAAGTTGTTTGTTCATTAAAGATGGCTTCTTCTTCATCCCAATCTTCATGTTCTTGTAGTTTCTGATAGGTATAAATCGCCATTTCTAAAAAATGGAAAACAAATCCAGAAGAGCCCTTCCCTTCTTGATCCTCTTCTTTTAGCTTTTTAAATTCAATTTTCAGTTCATCAACAAGTAGTGCCATTGTGAAAAGTTTTTTTATACAACCCAAATGTTTTTAGTCTTTCAAATAATGATTTCCAAATGTCCCAAAGTCACCAAGCAATCCAAATATACACAGACTGTTTCATTTAGCACTTTCTTCTTTTTATACTTTCTCTTCCTGGGGTTATAGTTCAGTTACAAAGCTCCAATTAAAATATATCTTTTAGAAGTCTTATTACAGTTTAGCTCTGTTCTTATAAATTCCAAGCAGCCTCCTCCAACAAAATCTTAATATTTATTCTTTTCCTCTCCCTTCCCACTTATAGCAAAAAAGAGTTCTTTTTTTTTTTCCCTGATGGTCAGAAATCTTTATTGACCCTTGGCTTTAGTTTTCAAGATTACCTGCTGATGCCAAAATGGGCTTTTCCGATTTCTCCATTCATTTACTGTCATCGTAAGGAAGGAGAGTGAGAAAAAACAAACTTTTCCTTTTTACTTTCATTCGCCGCTTTTTCCGTCTTCGTCGGGAACGATGTATCTTTAATGAAGCTTAAATTCCAGGGTATTTAAATGTTACTTATTATCCCGGTTAGCCAAAAACTTTCACTTTCTCAGCTTCCTCCTGCACATTCTTATCTGGATGAAAGCTTCTTTGTGATGGCCATTACTGACTGCCGCTCCACCGCTTTTGGAAAAGGGAGTTAAGTCAGCTGAGGAGAGGGGGTTGCGATTCCCCTGGACCCCTGCTGGATCTCCCCTATCTTCAGTTACCTCTACGCGGTAACTATAGCCCCCAAATCCAGCTGGAACGAGGGCACTCCAGCGGTGAGCACAGCAGAAACGACGCACAATCGCGGATTCCTGCCATCGCCGAAGCCTTGCAAACCGGACGTCCTTCATTTATTTTTATAAATAAAATAGAATTAAGAGTGAAAAGAGGGGAGAAGCTATATAGAAAATGTTGAATGGTAAATAAGATATGAAATGGGATAAAAAGTGAGCATGAATTCGAATTTATGTCTGTACAAAAAGATGTACCGTATATACTCACATATAAGCCGACTTTAGAACACTTTTTTTCCCCCAAAATTTGGGGGTCGGCTTATACGCGCATAAATCTGATTTATCGGTGGCCATGCCTCAATTTGTGCCGGAGCAGCGACTTAGCGTGGCGGCTTCCCGCGATGAGAGTCTTGGCTCTCGCACTCCCTGTCAGCTGGCCCTTAGCAGCCCTCGCCTCAAGTAAAACGCGTGCGAAAATCGGCCATTTTTCTCCCTGGATGGACGATGAGCTGCAACTTTTGCCCTGCCGCCTTTTCCCTCTGGGCTTCACTTCTGCTGTTCAGGGAAGTTGCGCCCAAAGCCCTGTCCTCCCAGAATCTTTCTGACAGTGAGCCTTGACGGTGAGATCAGAGGTTGAACACCATGGTATTTGGGGGTCGGCTTATATGCGAGTTTTTGCAAAATTCCTCATTTTGGAACAGTTTTTTAAGGGTCGGCTTATATGCAAGATCGGCTTATATGCGAGTATATACGGTAACCCGGGAAGCCGCTTTCCAAAAAGAAGTTTTGTGTTTTGTTTGTGTATGTTTGTTTATTGAAAATCAGTAAAAAAAATTCAAAAAGAAAAAGAAAAAAAGATTGCCTATCCCTGTCATAGAAGTGGCAAAATATGTCCGTTTCAAATGAAATCAGTGGATTCTTCTCCAAAACCTATGTAAAAGCCAATAAAAAAGCCACAGTATCATTGCAGGAGCCAAGCTCTGCCTTATTTTATGCTATCCTATATACAGACAAATGAATCCAAAAATAAAAATGGAAAGTATTCAACTGCTAATTTAACAGGAAAAAAAAAACCACCACTCTTAAGTATCTGAGTCTGCAGACCATTTCTAACACTGCCACCAGTGGAATATATGCACCAAAGATCTTTTTCAGAAATAGATCATAAATTTTCTTCTTTGTAGAACTGGTTGCAAGAGTCAGTTGTTAAATTGTGCGGTTACCTGATGGGTAAAGCCACCAAACAAAACAAAAATCAATCCCTTATCAAAGCTTAGGATTCACTGGTCAGCAGTGTTTGTGTATCTTTATGAATGCGTGTGATGGGTGTTTTATTCATTCACTAGAAGATATACATAAGTAAGAATCTTTAATTCTTACTTTGACCTATTAAAGCAACTTTGTATTTATGGAGGGTGAATGTCTAACGGGAAGAATTGCCCAAGGATACAGTTCTACAGAGGAATTATTGAGTCTGTCATCTGTACTTCTATAGCTGTCTGGTTTGGTTCTGCAACCCAACATGACAGACACAGACTTCAGAGGATAATTTGGACTGCAGAAAAAAACAATTACTACCAACCTGCCTTCAATCAAGGACCTGTTTACTGCATGAATCAAAGAGGGCTGTGAAAATATTTACAGACCCCTCACATCCCGGACATAAGCTGTTTCAGCTCCTTCCCTCAAAACGACTCTATAGAGCACTGCACACCACAACAACTAGACACAAGGAATTTTTTGCCAAACACCATCACTCTGCTAAACAAATAATTCCCTCAACATTGTCCAACTATTTACAAAGTCTACATTACTATTATTATTGTCTCATCACTCGTTATTGCCCATCTCTTCCCACTTGTGACTGTATGACTGTAACTTTGTCGCTTGCAATCTTACAATTTATATTTTCTTAATATGATTTGATTCCTTATTGTACCCTATGACTATTATTAAGTGTTATACCTGATGATTCTTGACTCTTGATGAATGTATCTTTTATGTACACTGAGAGCATTTGCACCAAGACAAATTCCTTGTGTCCAATCACACTTGGCCAATAAAAGAATTCTATTCTATTCTATTCTATTCTATTCTATTCTATTCTATTCTATTCTATTCTATTCTATACTTCACTGCTTCAGAATCCCAATTGCTCCGCTTAAATTTATACCTATTTCCACCGCATAAATTTTCCCTGTGTACCTGAAGGAGGGGAAGAGGCAGGTAGAGCTAGTATTTTGGACTCTCTTGAAGGAAATAATGGTTTTATAAAAAATAATGTGGTTTTATCTACTTTCCTGCTTCCATTCCAAACACTCTTTTATGATTTGCTTCTCTTGACTCTCCGTTGACATAAATATCCTTTTATTACCACATTCTCAATTAATGGAAGCTGCCTTCCAATTTGTAACAAACATACTTCCAGCCAATATTTGTTGAAAGACTTTAACTCTTTTTAATTAACACCAGAAAGTCACTTTCGCTATTAATTTGTTAAATGTGTTTTATTTAGTGTTGCCAGATTCCATCTTAATTCCCCAAATAATGTACATTCTTGCTTAGAGAAGAGGCAGATGGAAATTTGGAGATGGAATAGAACAGTTGTTTTGAAGATTATCCTTACTAGGTCCTAGAAAAGAGCTTTTCAATTTTTTACATTAATATGGATTTAGCTGATTTTTTTTTGAAAAAAATAACCTCTTTTATAAGGTTCTGTCTTTACAGCTTTAATTCTTTGTAATTCTTACCTGATTTTTGATTTTTATGCTTGCATGGGCTTGTTCCTCAAACCTGGATTCATTTTCAGCACGGTAATTCTAATCTTGGAACAATGGTCCAAGCTACATAGTTTTTTTATGATCAGAGAGACATTTCCCCCCACGTAGGTTTACTTCTGGATTGGTAAAGATGCAAACGAGGCTGAGAAAGAAGCAGCAGCTGCCACCGCCCAAGAATACCTGCGGACTCACCCAGGCTGTCGGGACCCAGACACTCCAATTGTAATTGTGAAACAGGGCAACGAACCTCCAACATTCACTGGCTGGTTTGTAGCATGGGATCCTCTCAAATGGACAGTAAGTGACAAAAGGCTCTTCTTTTGACTTGGAAAAGGTAGCTGCCTGTACCATACGTGAAGAAAAGTGACCTATTCTCAGAATCTCACCGTTCTTCTTTGAGAAAGTCTGTAGCATATTTTCATTGCCTAAGCTTTCAGTCATAAAGTAAAAAAACAACAACATTCTGTCTGTCTCCCTGCAGGACAAGAAAACCTATGAAGAACTGAAAGCTGAACTTGCCGATGAGGACAGCCTTGACCAACTCACTTCTGTAAGTATGGCTGATAAGGCGAGCAGTAGCACAGAATGTTAACAGCAAGATACTGTACAGCTTTCCACTATGAAAGGAATAGGAAATCCTCTTTCAAATTATTTCAGTGCCTGTAAAGAAGTGAAGCCTGCATTGATCTACTTTCAGTTGAAGAGAAAAGTGAAGGAGTATGAACCAAATCTATTCTTAAAGACCAAGCAAAAAATGCTGGGCCTTAGTTTACAACTAATTCTTCAGATTTGGAACTTTTTCTTATAGCATACAATGAACAAGGAATGTTGGACTATTTTAAAAATTTAAACATTAGGCAAAAACTTTGATGAACTAAAAACTCTTAAGAGCATGTCTATGGAGATTTGCAAGTCATCCAGGTCATGGTTGTTCCAAAGGTACTTTTTCAAAAGGCAATTGGACTTTTTTTTTTCCTTGAAGACATTTTACTTCTCATCCAAGAAGTTTGCTCAGTTCTGACAGTACTGAAAAAGCTTATTGGATGAGAAACAAAATGCTTTCAAGGAAAAACAAAAAAGAAAAAACACCTTTGGGATTCCTAAGAGCACACTTTTCCACCTGGGGCATCAAATCTTATTATATTCAAGTATTTTCTGGTATACATATGCCACTTTGAAGGGACAGTGCAAAGCTAGCAGGGAAGTCAGTGAAATGGAAGAAAATATAAAAATTACAACTCTGACAATTGTATATTAAATACATACAAATTTCCCATCACCATTCAAGCAATATTGAAGACACCATAAACATTCAGATTTATTATTAAACCTAAAATAATTTTTCATGAATATTGATGGTCCTAAGTTAGTGACAATAAGAACTGGCATCTTGGTTGTTAAATGAAGTGGTCACTAAGTAAAACTACAACTGTGCTTATGATCTTACTTCCATTTTTCTTCGCTTTACAGACCTGAGAAGGGCATAAATATGGGAACTGAACAGAAAGTTACTTTTTCATCACCATCATAATTGCAGCCACTAAAAAGGCAGCTGCTAAACAAGGAAACCTGTAAAGAAAATGCAAAACAAGACTGAGACACAGAATAATTATAATTTGTTAAGGATTCTAATTTCCAACTCTATGTTCCATGGTCTAGGCATTGATAATCTACAAAAAAACTCTGAAAGGTTTTTGACTGAGACAGCAATGGTTTTTTTTCATTCAACTTATAATGCATCGGGGCCTGTTAATTCATACATTCCATCTTCTTGATCTCACTATTTACACTTACTGAATGACTCCATGATGCTGCAACTCTTTAGCACAAAATTGCCTTTTTACCTTGTGTCGAACACCATTTGTTTTTAAAAAGGACACTCTAAATGATTCTCACAAAAAGTTCCTCAACCACAGCTTATTCATTGGTCATTTGCACTGCAATGTCCCTTTTCAAATACACAGCCCCTCCTCTCTATAATGTTAAAGATAGTCAATTTTATAAAAGCCTAGCTTGTAACTTTTTTTTTAATCAAATTTAAACAAGGACAAAATGGACATGGGAATAGCTTTGGGGCTTCCCCTTTTTCTATTTTAGGAAATCTTGGAAGGAAAAGACATTTTTACTGCCAAGACAACTTTTGGCAAGTTGTCATTCTCTACATACCCCTTGGAGAAATTGGTGAATGTCATTCCAGAAGACCTCCCCAAGGACATAGATCCCAGCCGGAAGGAGGTAAGAGATCAGAAGGCAATAGTCAGAGTTTCCATAGGGACAGTGAGGGCATTTCAAGAGGAGTTGTTGATATTTGCTGAAAATCCAGGATAAAAAACAGCTGCTCGTTATGAAGTTTATTAAATGGCTTTGGGAACTTTCTTTAATCTGATATGAAGTTCAAGCACTATTCTTGCCTCCTCCTAAAATGTTTAACTTTAAAAGTTTAATTCAAACATTTTAGATTTCATAGACCAAGTAGTCCTCGATTTGTGACAATTGAGCACAAAATTTATGTTGCTGAGACAATTGTGCATTTTGCCCCATTTTCCGACCTTTCTTGCCACAGTTGTTAAGTGAATCTTGCTTCCCCATTGACTTTGCTTGCCAAGAGGTTGCAAAGGGTAATCACATGACCCTAGAGACACTGCAACAGTCATAAATATTAGTCAGCTACCAAGCATCCGAATTCTGATCACACGACCACAGGGATGCTGCAATGGTCATACGTGTGAAAAATAGTCATACGTCACTTTTTTCAGTGTCACCGTAACTTTGAATGGTCACTAAATGAACTATTGTTAAGTCAAGAATTACCTGTACTTTTTAAAATATATTTTGACATTTTATTGTACACCGTTCAGAGTCCCTCTTTGAGGTAAGTGGTTCAGAAATGTTAAAAATAAATGTGAGTAAAACATAAATGAAACAAAATGAGAATATTCTCACTTTAGTTTGGTATATGTGTAAACATTTGATCTTTGCGGTGATTTTAATGCCTGCAAACACACACTTGGTAAGTGAAGCTTACAAAGAATTATGCAAAACCATACTAGAATAGAAATGTTGTTTCCATTGTGACTCGGGGGAAAAAAAACCTTACAATATATAGTTATGTGTGTGTGTGTGTGTGTGTGTGTGTGTGTGTATATAT
>BLBF01012720.1:0-11220 GCA_015471245.1 Laticauda colubrina | reverse complement strand
ATAGATAGATAGATAGATAGATAGATAGATAGATAGATAGATAGATAAAATATATTTTAAAATATCTCTTTTCACAGCCTGGAGAAACTTGGATTAGCAACTGCCAGAAATGTACTTGTGAGGAATATTCGCTTATGGTACAATGTATTGAAGAACAATGTCCTACCAAAGCTACTCCTGTGGAATGTTCTTTTGAAGGGTTTGTACCCATCACAATATTAACCCCTGAGGAAAAGTGCTGTCCTCAAAAGCACTGTGGTAGGTACAGTTTTCATCAATATTGTATTGTAAATGACCCACGCTAGCATTCCAGTTTTCATTTTGGAAATTCCCATGGCTGCTTCAGTTTAGTCAAATCTCTGAATTATAAATCATCTATTAGAGAAGTTAATCTGCCCACTTTACAAATATTTGCTTTGAAATGAGATATGCAGCAAATAAATTTAGTAACAAATAAAAATAGAAGAATACTTTAAAAGAGAATATATTTAGCTCCAGATTGGACTGTAGGGTCCTTGGTGCTCTTTTGAGCTTGGTATTTTTTTGCAGATGTTTTGTAACCAAACTAAGTAACATCTTCAGTATATGCTTTTGATGTTAACTATTTGGTACTGAAATGTCTCCAAGAAAACCACCAAGTTCAGAGAGCACCAAGAACTCTATAGATGCACTTTCTAGTCTCTACAAGGCCAAAAGCTGGCAATTTTTTTTTTAATAAAAATGAAGTTAAACCATTTCACATGAAATTATAAAGAACACGGGTCAAATTTATATTTAAATACACAGTGTACTGGATTCACTACAACTTAATCCACTCTTTGATTTTCTCAAGATAAAGTATAGATAAAGTGATGCTAATAAATATTAAAATGTATTAATCCGCTCATTGCTCTTCCTCCTTTTTATTTTTCATTCCATAGCGTGCAACAATTCCCACTGTCCCAGGTCTAATGAAACATGTCCACTGGGATATGAATTAAAGAAGGAAAACATGCCAGGAGACTGCTGCTTTAACATCACTTGTGGTAAGAATTGAGCCATTTTTAAAAGCAATTGCTATATTGCTTTAATATTCTCCCCTACCCCATATTCCACTGCCTGCAAAAAGAATATAAGAAAGTATATTCATCCTTTCCCATGGAAAGCCATTTCAGAGGAGATCTCTTTTTGTGGGCTTTTTGTATTTCCTGATGTAAACTGATATTTGATCTACACTGGCTCTGAGATTAAGCATCCTTAATTCCTTATATATGTCATTTCTGCTACTAGCCTCTTAACAACATACAGTTTTAAAGGGACTGATTTTTTCTTCCACCTTTAAATCATGGAAAGACTGTCCCAAATAAATTGACTGATCTTGCTGAAATATGATTCTAGCAAAGCTACTGAATGTTTCTGTCAACCATGCTATTTGTTCAAAATACATATGGATGAAAGTAGTCTATTTCGAATCTGTAAAAATATGTTCTACCCCATCTCTGTTTAATCTCTATTTTTAAAAAAAAACACTTTATCAACATTAACATTTGCAATTCAATGCATTATTATTTATGTCATAGAAAGAGCTATTCTAAATGACGCATTCATTTTCACTATCATTGGATCCTAGTGCATATTGTTATGTATCAGAAAATGTAAATAAATGTAAATCCAACAGTGGGTCTGAAACAGAGCTTGCAAAATTGCTTAAGCTGTACTTGCTTGAAATATTCAGTACTGCAGCCCAGCACATGTGGAGCTCACCCGGAAAAACTTTATCTGAGAAATGCATTGGATAAGATCAAATGCTTTAGAATTCCCATAGATTAAATTACTCAAATTTCCTACACTGTACTGTGTGCTAAATAAACATTTTTTTTGTTACCACACACACTCTTCAACGGAAACCTTTAAATAGCAAATTGTATCATAATATGTCATTTTTCTTTCTCAGTTAATTTGATCTGTTGAGAACAAATGGTAAGATTAATTATAATATTATCTTTGTGTCCCACAGTGAAAGGACCAGGTTGTGTTGTCAATGGAAAGTTCTACAGTGTAAGTAATTTTCATTAAAATGAAGAATAGCACCACTTAAACAACTAATTCAAGTCCAATATTAAAAGTGTTTTTCCTATAGGAGACCATTTTTGTTTTTCCAGTTTGCTAAAGATTTTCAGGGATGGCAATGGTAAAATTCTTCCGTTTTGAAAATATAAAAGCCTGCTCTTATTTGCATTTCTTCTCAACCTTATTATTTATTTCATGTTTCTATCCTGTTCAATAAATATAGTTCCCTTGTAGGAATACCATGGAATTAAAAACATGCAATCCATGGTTAATCATAAACCACAACATACACCAGGATGAAATCATTCATCAGTATTAAGAGTGAGAACAAAAGCAATTATAACACAGCACTCAAAATAACAGGAAGACCACAATAAAAATAAAAGCCAAATAGTTGGGAACTTTTAAAATAATAATAACAAAATAAAAAGAGCTTTATTTTTATTTATTTTATTTGGTTTGTCAATTGCTTACAAGATAATAGGTATAAGTAAAAACATAGTTAGGAATATATGGATACATATAAGAAAAATAAAAGAAACAATAGGACAGGGATGGTAGGCACCTTGGTGTTCTTATGCACGCCCCCTACAGATCTCTTAGAAAAGGGGTGAGGTCAATAGTGGACCATCTAAGGTTAAAGTTATTGGGGTTTGAGGAAAAACCACAGAGTCAGATAGAGTATTCCAGACATTGATCACTCTGTTGCTGAAGTCATATTTCCTGCAATCAAGTTTGGTGCGATTAACCTTGAGTTTACATCTATTGTTTGCTCTTGTATTGTTTGGTTGAAGCTGAAGTATTCATTGACTGGTAGGACATTGCAATGTATAATTTTATATGCTATATTTAGATTGGACTGAAGGTGGCGTAGTTCTAGGTATTCTAGGTCTAGAATTTCAAGTCTGGTGGCATAAGGTATTCTGCAACGAGTACAGGAGTGGAGAACTCTTCTTGTGAAATATTTCTGGACTTTCTCAACTGTGTTAATATCAGATAAGTAATGTGGGTTCCAGACAGATGAGCTGTATTCGAGTATTGGTCTAGCAAATGTTTTGTATGCTCTAGTTAGTAGTGTAATATTACCAGAGAAAAAGCTACATAAGATTAGGTTAACAACTCTTAATGTTTTTTTGGCTATGTAGTTACAGTGGGTACTATTGCACTTAGATCATTAGAGATGAGTACTCCAAGATCCTTGACAGAGTTTAGATCATCAACAAGGTCTTGACTATTCAGCCTGTATTTTATTTTCTGATTCTTTTTGCCAATATGTGAGACAGAGCATTTATATGTTGAGATTTGAAATTGCCATTTGTTTGACCATTCTGATACATAGTTGAGGTCTTTTTGAAGGATAGCAGTATTATCTGGGTTTTGAATAGCTTTACATCATCATCGAAGAGAACGCAGCTGCTCTTAATATGATCACAGAGATCATTTACGCAGAGTATGAGGAGAATTGGTCCCAGAACACTGCCTTGGGGGACACCACTGTTGATAGGTACAGAATTTGATAGGGCGCTCCCAATTTTGACCATTTGTTGTCTGTTTGACAGGAATGCTTCTATCCAGTAATGCAGGTATCCAGAGATACCGTAAGATTTTAGTTTCAGGAGTAATTTGACGTGTACCACTGAATCAAAGGCTTTACAGAAGTTTATGTAAATTGCATCTATTGCTTTGCCCTGATTGAATTGTGTAGTCCATATGCTTTTGCAGTATAGGAGTTGCAGATTACAGGATAGTTTTTTTCTGAAACCAAATTGTTTATTAGAGAGTAGATTGTTTGTCTCTCCAGTCTTTACCATAAGGTCCTTTCAGGGGTGGGATGGACCTGGAGTCTTTTAGTTTGTTGTTTAGAAAATTTCAGAAAGTGTGGGTGGAATTGGTGCATAGAAGATTTTCCTCTTGTTTAATGTGATAATTGGTGCATTCAGTCTTAATCTGGTGGCATAAATTTTTGTATCAGCTTTTGAAGTTGGCAGATTTGTTTTTCTATCAAAATAATCTCTTTTTGGATTGAAGCTTCCTTATTGTTATGGGTAATCTGTTTTTACTGGTTTTTGGAGTTATTATTGGTACATATAATTTGATGACTCTTTGACTTCAAGTAAAAATATGTTGTAATGGTCTTCAACAATATTGCATCCAGTGAATAGAAATTGCCAATCAAGGGATCATAGTTGCCTTTTTTGAAGTTATAATTGGAGATCATATCATTGTGTTGATTTTTGTGTGGATGTATGTTGAGACAAAAGTCAATCATGCTGTGGTCACTGTTGGAAAAGAGTTCTTTAATTTGTATTCTGTAAATTGAATTCAAACTATTGCAGAAGATGAAATCGAGGCAGTTGTTAAGTCTTTTATTGTTGGTTACTAATTGTTCTAGTCCCAGGTTTTGTTATAGCATTGTAAAAGGTTGCATGTATGGGTTCAGTTTCACATTCATTTAGGGTCCAGTTAATGTGAGGTAGATTGAAATCACCAAGAAAGATAAAAGTGTGTGGGCAGGATGTTGCCCAAGTTAGTAGTGAATTTAGCTACTTGTTTACATGTTCCATGTCATAATCAGGGGCTCTGTAACATAGTAAGAATAGTAAGAATCAAAATGTGATATTTAAGGACAGTTCACAAACGATGGTCTCAGGAAGAGAAAGCTCTTGGGTAACTTGGATGTTTTTTAGATGTAAGGACTTTTTATAGAAGATAGCAATACCACCTCCTGTATAGATTTCACAATCTGATTGGTAAACATGATAGTCTCTTACTGTGGTAATGGAGTCAGGGAGAGATGTGTTGAGCCATATTTCACAGACAAATATGATGTTGAATTTAGCCATATTTAGTAAGAGGAGAAATTCAGGTATCTTATTCACAAGGCTTCTTGCGTTGAGTAGCTTGCATTTAAGGCCAGTTGTAGTTGGAATTGAGGTAGTTTGGAGTATGTGTGCCTAGTTTTGAGTGATGGTGGGTTGGATGAGGTAGGTTTGGATGTGGAGTTGTGGGTTGTGTGACTTACTTTTGATACAATCAGTGCAGTAGTCAATGTAGAGATCCTTCTCTCCTTTGTATAGACATATTTTGAGTTCCTTGCAGAGTTCACGGGAGCGGATTCTTTGCAGTATGGATAAGTCTGGTCTTGAGCGAAGTTTTTTGTGGTTGGGATTGGTTTTTGCAATGGTGTTTATTGTATGAATGAATATGCATTTGCTGGACTCATTTTTGCAAACAACTCTACAAAATTTGGAGGCCACCAAGCCATCATTGCATTTGGACTCAGGACCATCTCTGGTTATTTCAATGATATCTTTAGGAGAGAAGTTTGTTGTATTTGAGTTGCTTATGATATTATGAACTTTGATGTTGTCATCTGATTCATTGGTGTCTTCAAGACCAAATAAGATGGCATTTGGATATTTCTGATCACGTTCAATGGTGTCTCTGATGAGTAAGGGGATATCATTTGTGGAATTATTTGTTGGGATAATAATTATTTGTGGTTGTGGTTTGGTGGTTATTTTTGGTTGTAGTTGTGATTGTAGTTGAGGTAGTAGTTGTGGTGGTGGTTGCTGGGTTGGAATTTGATTTTGAGCTGATAGATAGTTGCTTACCAGTGCTGTATTTTTTTTTTTAGAGAAATTAGGCTTTCTTGTATAATTGTTTCAAAAAGTGTTGCTAAGCGTTTTTCTATTGAGTGCATGAGTAATTCTATGCTATCAACTCTGTCAGGCAGGGTACTTGGTTTGTTTATCTTAGGAAAACATGATGGACATAGACAAGAGAATATATCTGATGCTTTTAGAAGATCAGCTAGGTTTTTGTTTAAGTTTAAGAAGACAAGGTGAGCTTGATTGTCATCCAGGTAGCATTTGATGTTATTTTCACTTTCATTGATGGTTTTAAGACATCTGAAGCATGTACAGGAGTCTGGGAGGTCATTGGTAGAGATATTATTTTTTTGTTATTGTTTGGTTGTGGAGGATTTGGAGTTTCTGGAGTTTCTGGCTGGATGGTCAATGACAATAGTACACTAAACAATTACAATTGCGAATTAATGTGATAGGTAGACAGTTACTTAATGAATGTTGATAATTAAAGCCACATTTTTTGGTTTTGGTTTTGGTTTTGGTTTTGATTTAAAGAGGAAGTGTTGCTATTTGATAGATTTGAATGGAGAAGATTTGAATGAGCTCACCAATCATCTACTTTGGAGTTTGGAAAGGATGAGATTTGGATGGGGGTTTAATGGAGGTTGTCCAATCAGCTGAGTGGGAAATTAAATTCAATCCGCTGGGTGATTTAAATGAAGCTGGGTGATTTATAAGGAGACTATCAATTCTCCGTGAGTCTCCTTTGTTCTTACCAATTAGTGGCCGTTTAGAATTATTTTTGGTGATTTGATTTAAATGGAGACTGTAGACATCATTCCAGTTCTTCCATCATCGGAATTCACAATCAATCTCAGTTTCAAAAGTCAGTTTTCCTGAATAAAAACCTTCTTCATACCTCTTCTTCTTGTCTAGTCCCCCTTTTTTTCCTCCTTTAATCACTCTTTTCTCAAACTGCCATTTAACTTCCAGAGTTAGAGGGTAAAAACATAAATTAAGCCTCTGCCACTTAATCTCCACACTCACCCCTTCCACTCTGGACTCTTCGCTTTTTAAGTTGTTTCTGACTCGGGTCCACAGTAAATCTTCAAGCCGTTTACCTGCTCCTTCCTCCCACTGAAAAATGCACTGCTGATCTTCACTTGGCATTTTAAAGATAAAAACACAAGTATCAAGCATAGCTCTTTCTGAAGAACGGATCACAAGTAGATTGATCGTAGTAGTTCCAGGAATGAAATTAGGTTAGAATTATTTATGACTGTTTCACTTTTCTCCTTCTTCAGCCTGGGGCAATCATACCAGCAGGATTATGCGAATCATGCAGATGCTCTGAAAAAGAAGGTCAAGAAAACAATGTGGAATGTGTGTTTCAAACATGTGACCAAAGATGCCCGCTGGTAAGCCACATTGTTCTTTAAAAAAAAAACAAGAAAATTTCAGGCTTTCAAACTCTCTGAATCAACCCATCTACTCACTGCTTATTTAAAAAAAAAAATTCTACTATTTTATGAATTTTTCCCATTTTTCTGAACTACAGGGTCACAAATATCAGGAAGTAACTGGACAATGCTGTGGCCGATGTGTTCAGTTTGCTTGTGTTCTGACATTGGATTCCTACCCTGCCCAAGTGGTCAAGGTAACTTGCAATTTTGCTAATTCCACTGTTCATCAAATTCACATTTAATCCACTCCAGTATCTAATGCTGATCCAATATTATAATCCTTTTTTGTGGCAGTTGCTAAGCAAACACCAGGGTCATTAAGTGAACCAGTTGTTTGCTATGCACCATTTTTTGCCAAAAACTAGAAATTTGCCAGCTTTTGGCAAAACCATAATAAAATGAAGTAACATGAGTGCAGGATGCTGCAAAATGGCCATGTATGAAGGCCAGTTGCTAAACACCTGAAATGTAGTCATATAATTGCAGGGGAGGCCCAGCTGTTGTAACTTTGAATGCCGATCGTTCGTAGCTTTTGAGGGTCCATTGTAACTTTGAATGGTCACTAAGTGCCCAGTCGTAAATTGAGAACTACCCATACTGAGTTCCTGACAGGGTACACCCCTTTTTCAGGATTCCCCTGGATGGGTAGCCATAACTCAATCCCAGGCCAAGCTTCCACTGTTGGTGGGCATGCCAAGCCAACAGTTATCATCAAACTATACATGCACCAATGTAACAAATTACATTCATCATACCTTGAGGAATGCTAGGAACCAGCCAATTACTGTATTTCTCAACTATCTGAATTTTTTCACTTCTATCATTTCACATTTTGAGGACACCTCTACCTGAACTGCATGACACCCTCCACCCGATTCCCAGTTCTGTTCTCTGAGAAATTAAGGAATTTATGATCATGAACTATTTTTATGTCATCTTTTAAAATAAATAAATACAATTGTGGCTATTTTCAGCTAGGAGAAACTTGGTACTCACCAGGAAACAATTGTACTGCATATGAATGTAATCTTTTTGAGAACCAATATGTTCCTGTCTCGATCAAGAGAGCCTGCCCTCCATTTGATCCAAATTGCCGGCCGGTAAGTTTCACTGATCCAACAGTCTTTGTTTTATTGCATTTGGTTCTATGCGATGAAAATGGATTTTATCAAAAGATTAATTTGGAAATAATTGGGTTTATTATGGAAGATTTACAACTGAACTGTATCAGTTGAATTTAAGCAAAAGCTTCAGCCATAATCTGACATTCTGTTGCTAAAATATGCTGTGATATAAACAGCTCTATAAAACTGTAAACTAATTGGCTGCCATTGTCAGTAGTACCCATCTGCAGTGCACTAAAGGAGACAATATATTCAAAGCAAAGTGAATACTGAGATAGAGAATTAGTAAGAATGTTTCTGTTGTTGTTTCACATATAATATTTATAGAAGAAGTAGATGCATCAAGATATATAGTATCCTTTTAGGATTGTTGACCAAATATTTTTCTTTAGCTAAACTAAATCAGTTAGCCATGCCTGACCACACTTGTAAGTGGATCATAAGCTTTCTAACAGACAGGAAACAGCAGATGAACCTAGGTAGAATCACATCAGATACCTATACAATTAGCACAGGGGGATCCCAGGGCTGTGTGCTTTCTTCACTTCTCTTCTCTCTCTGTACCAATGACTGCATCTCAAAGGATCCCTCTGTTAAAGTACTGAAGTTTGAAGATGCTACAATAGTGATTGGTCTCATTCGAGACAATGACGAATCTGCATACAGACAGGGGGTTGAACAACTTGCCTTGTGATGCAGTCTTGAACTGAACACACTTAAAACTGTAGAAATGATAGTAGATTTTAGGAGGAGCCCTCCTACGCTACTAGCACTCACAATACTAGATAACCTCAAGACTTAAAATGGACACCTAACATCAAATATGTCATCAAAAACACACAACAAAGAATGTTCTTCCTGCGCCAACTTAGAAAGCTCAGGGCTGAGCTGCTGATACAGTTCTACAGAGGAATTATTGAGTCTCTCTATAACTGTCTATTTTGGCACTGCAACCAATCAAGACAAATACAGGCCTCAACAGATAGTTGGAACTGCAGAAAAAACAATTGCTACCAATCTGCTTTCCATTATATACTGCATGAGCCAGAAAGAGGGTTGTGAAAATATCCATAGACTACTCGCATCCTGGATATAAACTGTTTCAACTTTTACCTTCAGAACTATGCTATAGGATGCTGCATGTCAGAACAGCTAGACACAAGGACAGTTTTTTCTCCCATGCCATCACCCTGTAAACAACTAATTCCCACAATACTTTCAAACTATCATAATACTTTCAAACTACCTAGAAAGGCAGAATTATCATCTTCCCTATTACCTATCTCCTTAATTACTATAATTTTGTTATGATTGATATTGTTTACTTAGTGTCCTGGTATGATTTATGTTGATTGCTTGTTTAGTATCCATGACTATCACTAAGTGTTGTATCTAATGTTTTGATTATGATAATGATCTATCACTATTGTGGTGTGTACACTGAGAACTAATGCACCTGAGATAAATTCCCCGTGTGTCTAATCACACTTGGCCAATAAAGAATTCTAATGTTAATCCTACATGATATCCGTATGGGGGGAAATGGTGGTTTTAAAAGCATAAATTAAAGTCTGAAACATTTTATTTTTATAGGAGGATGTGCAATTAACTGATGATGGATGTTGCAAGTGGTGCAAACCTCAACGTAAGTTATGCAAGTTATATTAGCATAAGTCAAAAAATTCAAATTTGTATCAGTGATAAAGGCATCTTTTGGGTTGCTATTGATGCTATTATATACCTTTCAGATGGCACTGGACTTCAATTCTATTCAAGCCCACTTATTATAGTTGGTGGGCAAAGTGGCTAGGATTTGTAGCCCCACAATTTTGTACAGAAGCAAATTGACATGGTTATCATCACTTGTCACACACATGCACACATTATACAGATAACCTTTGACTTACAGAACTTAATTTAGTGACTGTTCAGTTAAAACAGTACTAAAAAGATGACTTATGACAATTTTTCACAATTACCATGACAGCATCACATGGTCAAAATTCAAACACTTGGAAACCGGTTCATATTTATGATGGTTGAGGTCCTGTGATCACCTTTTGTGACTGTCTGACAAGTGATATCAATAGGGAAATCAGATTCCCTTAACAACTCTATTGCTAACAACAACTGTCGTGATTCACTGAATAACTATGGCAAGAAAGATTGTAAAATGGGGTAAAATTCACTTAACAATTGTCCTGCTTAGCAACAGAAATTTTAGGCTCAATTATGGTCATAAGTTGAGGACTACCTTGTACACGCATGCTTTATTTATTTATTTTTGTTTGCTTTATGCTTGTGATCAGAGACTCAATTTCTTTTATTATTTCTCTTTTCTTCCACTCTCAAGCGGTGAAACTCTGTGGAACAACAAATATCACCAAAACAATAAAATACAGTGGCTGTGAATCTTCACCTATTGAAGTAACATATTGTCAAGGCCAATGTGACAGTTTTTCAATGTAAGTAACCTTGAATTTTATTGCATCATTGCTAACTTATTGTGAAATGACTGTTTAGCAAATCTTCACATGCCACGAGATATGAATGCAAAGAAATTATCTAAGAAGAAATTATCTCTTAGGATATCTGCAAAGCAGTCCAGATGCCATTTTAATTTCATCTTTCAGCATTTGAAATGGAGGTTCACCTAAGACTCAATTCCTCAACTGCTGGTGCATTGCCCAGCATCTTAAATTATTCCAAATGAAGATGAAATTCTACTTAAGGTAGATTTAAATGGATCAGGGTGCAGGCCTAACTCCCATTCCTTTAGGAAAAAATTGGCAAATGATCAACAAAGGAGAGATGTGGTGTCTGGTAGAGGTCAAAAGAAAGGTAGCAGCAAGCAGGTGAGTGAGAGGAGAGAGTGGCATCAATGAACAAGGAGGAGGGAAGAAAAATTCTATGATGGCCCATCAACATTAATAATCTGAAGGACCCCAAAACTGATTGCATTGATAGAGGTACTGTAGGTCAGGAGACTCCAAC
>BLBF01012710.1:0-23899 GCA_015471245.1 Laticauda colubrina | reverse complement strand
GTTGCCTGAAGCATCGATATACATGAACTTGTAGTCAGTATCGACCATGGCGAAGAGGATGATGCTGAAGAAGCCCTTGTAGTTGTAATAAAAGGACCCCGAGTTGGCTGACGCTTTGCAGGCCACGTGCTTGCCATTGATGGCTCCAACGGTGTGGGGGAAGTTCCCCTTCTGATACCACTGCTCTGCAACTTTCTTCCATCCTTCTTCAGTGGAGGGGCACTGGAGGAGCTCCTCCTTGTATTCTTCGATGATGGCCTGCACCACTTCTCTGACAACAAAGCTGATGGTGCTGGGTGGCACCCTCCAGCCATACTCCATGCTCCTGTAGGTGGTCCCTGAGGCCAGGTGGCGCAGAGTGAGTGCCACCTTGAGCCCAGGTTCCAGGCTGGGTGGGAAGTTGGTGTTTGTCTTGGTCAACCTGTGTGTCAGGTGCTGCACAACTTCGTCAAAAATGACTGGAGGCATCCTCATGAAGTTCTGGAACGCCCGAGTGTCTTTGCTCCTGAGCTCCACCATCAGCTTGTTGTACAGTCCATCCTCTGCTCTTCTGACGAACCATCTTTGGACCCAGACTTTTTTTGGGTGGCTCCTTTTCTTCCCGTAGTAGAGTTCACAGAGCCTGTAGATGGTTTCGCACTGTTGCAGAAGGATGGTGGCTGCCAAAAGGACTTTGTCACAATCCACGGTGGACATGACTGGATGCTGTGGAAGAGGAAGAGGCAGATGAAGGCTGCTGAGGTCTGCACTGCTGGGCTGCTGTTCTGAAAGTGAGATGCAGGCGAGTTGCTCCCCCTTTTTATAGGCAGTATAGGTTTTCCGCTAGGCATCCTCTAGGCATCCTCTAGGCATCCTCTAGACATCCTTAATATCCGAGATAGGTCCCCTCTGCGAACGTTTTTTCCATTTTAAACACTTTGTTTCCGTTCTGCATCCGTTCCGCTTCCTCCCTGTGTCCGGGCGGATGCGAGTTGCGCGGATGCGGAACGGATGCCTAGCGGATGTAGCGGATGTGTAACGCATGCGTAGCAGATGCAGAACGGATGAACTGGATACATTTTCCGCGCAAAAGTTTTAGGCAGCCCAAAACTATCGGAGCGGATGAAACGTCAATAAATAAACGGATACTGGACAGATAGAGAGGAAGCCAAACGGAGGCAGTGAGTACATCGCATTTTCGAATGGATGGCAAGGTTTTTTGTCCGTTTTATATCCTCTTTGCATCCGTTGGTTCAGTGTGACATGGGCTTAAGTTCCATCCATTTCATATCTCTATGCAACATCATGAGGTATCTACAACATAAGTGGTACTTGCTTTATTTTGATGGCCCCTCCCCAGTTTTAAAAGTAGATTTGTTGAATCCCTGAGGAAACAAAACTTCTTCCTCTTGTGGTTAAATGCCAAGAAAGGAGTTTGCTAATAGCACTTGTTCTTTTATATTTTATCTAGAAAAAGAGCTGATGTTTATAGAGAATGTAAGAGGAAGCTATGCTGCAATGAAGAGAATCCTCTGATTCTAAGAACGATATACAATAACTGATAACTTTCCAGATGGTGTGAGTGATAACTTCATGGTAGTCTTTGGTTTTATTGCTGCTTTGATTTGATCTAAATAGCTAAAATATTCAGAAAATAATCTGAAAAAGATATACATGTCAAGTAGGCGAGAGAGCCAGAAATGTCCACTTCTCCAGAAATATTCATATGAATGTTTGTATATTTGTCTGACTTTCAATTAAAAGAACCCCATACAATTGAAGATAAAGCATATGATGTATTTTCTTACTAATGTATTTAGAAAGTCACTGTAATGGAAACAGAATGATGAAGCTGCTATAAAAATAAAATACTCTGCCAAAGTGCTATGCATGTTTTCTAACAGTAATATTCACCAAATTTATTTGTTGTATATTTATTATCTGTAATTTTAACTTGATTTTCACTTGATTAAATGCCAGGGTAACATATAAGATAAAAAATAGATGGATAAATAGATAGATAGATACAAATAGGAAATGAGGTAGGTAGGTAGGTAGATATGTATATAGGTAGGTAGGTAGGTAGGTAGGTAGGAAAACAGACAGACAGATATCTGCATTGAGCTTTTGGATCTGGGACTTTAACATAACTTTACAATTCTGGGTGTACTGCCTCAGACAGATCCAGTGCCAAAGTTTTTCCTGGATTCTTAACTCCTGGTTGAAGAGTTGTGGCTAAGAGAGCTTTTGCACAACTATATGTTCTGTGCCAGTTGTGCCCTTTCCTGGATCATGAATCTCATACACTCAGTTACTTAGCCCTGGCTATCTTATATTACAACAAAACAATTACAATGTGCTGTACATGGGCCTATCCTTGAAAAGTACTCAGAAGCTTCAGCTGGCATAGAATACGTTTGCATGGATAGTTTTTGTTAAGCCTGGGTTCCCCAACCAGGGTTAGGTAGACAAGCTAAACAGAATGTGCAGCGTTAGTCAGATAGGCACACAGATAAATGAGTGAGCTAAGCTTGTATGTTTATTAACATACAGTAAAAATAACAGATACGCTTGTGCTATCAAGAATATATTTTATTCCAGTATAAGTTTATAGCATAGTCAAAAACAGTCCTATATTCATTTACCATGTAGTCAGTCCATTCAGGGATATTCAGTTAGCAAAGTCCATGTAGAATATCCTATTGTCAGTTCACATAAATCAGTCCGTTGTTGTCTCTCCCGTTTGAGCAATGCAGTCTTGCTTCCAAGCAGTAATCAGGGATCATCAAAGCCAGAGAGAGAGAGAGCAAGCTGTAGCCTTGCTACTTTTATATGGTTTTCATAACCACACCCATAGTTGCTATTTTACAGTTAAAGCTGCATACACTAACTATGATTTATAGTTAGTATTTCACCTAAAACAGTTAGGGTGAACAATGTTATCCCTAACAGTTTTGTGGTGGCCCATGTTATACTGCTGTTGCACATAATACACTGGTTGCCAGTGTGTTTCTGGGTCCAATTCAATGTGTTAATTATATGCTTAAACCTCTTTATGTTATTAGTCCAGGTCACCTGAAGAAAAGTCTTACCTCAATGGGATTGGCCTGCCCAACCCGTGCTGAAGGGGCATGATGCAGATCTCATTAATCAAGGAATTCTGGATGATGGAATCTAGGAGAAGACCTTTTCTGCCATTACTCCCTCCCATGAAACATTGTGCCCCCTGAGGTAATATTATCACCCACTCTTTTGGTCTTCCAAAAGGGTTTGAAAGCCAACTTACTTGGGCTCCAATGTGGTGGAGTGTATCATACTGGAGGCAATGGACTGAGATAAGTTTCCACCTTCACATTGTGTGGATCTTGCTCCCTTCCTTGCCAGCTTTGTTAATTTTAAATCAAGGTTAATGTTTCTTATTTTAATATTCTATCGTGTTGCTTTTACTTGGTTCAAAGTCCTTGAGTTATTCCATAATACCCCCAATCTTCCAAAGAGGAATTTATCACAGCATATTCTTGTCACTTGTTTATTTCTATCCAAAAATGTTTATAATATAAGCCCCAGTTCTACCTTGCCATTAAGACCACCTAGACTCATGATGGTGAAGTTATGACATGCGTGCTGGAAGTGGCATGCAAGAAGTCACCCAGAAGAGCCCCACTGCACATGCACGCATGCCTCCCACCAGCCAGATGATTGTCAAGTATCTGCTGCACATGCGCAGGGGGAAATGCATGCAGGGGAGATGTGTGTTCATGCGCAGAGGCATGCGGGGTGCAGGGGGGTTGCATGCCCATATGCAGAGCTCTGTGAGGAAGGTCGCACATGCATGCGCAGAGGCATGCAGTGCACACACAGGGGTTGCATGCACATGTGCAGGGGGCAGGAGTCACATGCACATTGCATCATGTGCAGGCATGTGCGCATACTTTTGGCATGCAACATGGAAAAGATTCGGCATCACTGACCTAGACTTATAGTAATGGAACAAGTAGTATCATCAATCTCAGTATCTGGTGTTGCATCTTAAGTGCAATGCTAGCAAGAACAGGAGATGCATATATTTCCAGGTGTGAAAACCTCTAATTTACATTGTTCAATCAGATCGAGATAGCATACACTATCTCCTTCCTCATAACAAAGATTCTGTGAGGTAAATTGGGATGAGAGAGTGACTGGCCTAAAGTCACTCAGCTGGCTTTCATGCCTAAAGTGGGATTAGAATTCATAGTCTCCTGGTTACTAGGCCAACATCTTATATTGATTACCTCCTATCATACACATTTTGATAAGAACTGAAAAAGTGCAACATTTACAACATTTAAATTTTGTTTCAGTCTGTGCACGTTATATTGACAAATGTCACGGGAATTGTAGTGACAGTAATCTAATTATTTCATGAACAGTTTAGTTTAGGATAATTAATTAAGACACTGTTTTGCTTTTATTATTAATTGTCAGGATATCCAGAGTAGAATATTTCTACTGGACAATGAACATACTGATTGACTCATAGTTTCTCAGCATGGTAGCAAATTCAAATGCTTTGAATGCAAGAAATGAAATGATTAATACAAATTTAAAACCAGAGGTATTAAAAATGAAAAAAGGTAATGAAATACCAATTAGCCTTTACTTTTGAGATCAACAACATTCTTAGAAGCAAAAACAGTAAGCAATGAAAGTAGAATAAGTGACATAAATGTGCAATCAATTGTATAGGATTTTAATAGCTCTAATGGAGAAATATCTATTTATGAATTCTACTAGAAAATTTTTATTGCAAATGGGAACTGGAGTGCATCCAGATGACAATCTCCCAGATGTAACTCTACAATATTTTCCTACCATTTTACTCTATTAAATTTATTTCTTTAGAAAATCTATTAAAGAGAGAAAAAAACCATTTTATAGTAAAAGTGCAAAACTTCTTGAACAATAAATTATTCTATTCTATTCTATTCTATTCTATTCTATTCTATTCTATTCTATTCTATTCTACTCTACTCTACTCTACTCTACTCTACTCTACTCTACTCTATTACTTTCATAAATAATCACATTCTTGTCTTTTTGTGGGGGGTAGCTCCATTCTTAGGTATTCATCTGGATATATTTCATTTTTTCTGTACTGCAGTTTTGGTGGCAACAAGGCGAGCAGAAAGCTTTTCATAGTTTCTTATTCTATCCTCGAGGTTTCTGTTTCAAAATTCATCTGTACTTTCCTAACTTTCCTTCCTGGAATTAAAGTACCAGAACACCATTGCATCATAAAATGAAAGGAAGCAACAGTTCTATTCTTCACAGTTGCTTTATTTTTATAACTGTCTGCTTCTATGCTTTGAGCGTCATACTCAAAATGAAGTTTGAAGATGTTATTTTATGTAGTACAAAAATACCACCTTTTTTAATCCTTTATATGCTCTCTGGTTAGATCCTTCACTTACAAACATATCTCTCTCTCCCCCCCCCACACACAACACATACATACATACACACACACAAACACACACACACAAATATATATATATATGTTTTCTTAAGTTTTCGCGGGTACTTACATGTGTCTTTCTATTTGAGAGTGCAGGCTTCCAAATGATTGACAGTCTGGTGGAATCATCTCTTCTATTCATGCTGTCAGGTCTTTTTTCAATCTCTATGGCTTCTCTGATGATTCTGTGGCTGGGGTTTTCTATAGTGGCCAGGGTTTTGGTGCCATTGAAGTTGATGTTGTGACCTGTGGTTTTCATGTGTTGGACTAGTGAGGAGGTGTGTTCCAGCTTTTTTACTGCATTTTTGTGTTCATCAAGGCGGGTACTTATTCTTCTATTGGTCTGTCCAATGTATGTGGCCGGGCATGATGTACAGGGAATTTCGTATATTCCTTGGTTTTCCAGGTCAATTTTGTCTTTGGGGTTCCTCAGGATGGTGTTAGAGTTGTAGCAACGTTTAATATATATATTAATGTGTGCCACTGTTCTCACAGTAAATAAATGACAATAAAAGTTATCTTAGCCTATTTTCCTTCCTTCCCAACCCCATTCCTCCCCACACCCTATTTTGTGTTGGCTTCCCAGCCAAGTACTTACCAGGTCTGATCCTGTTTAGCTTTCTAAAATCAGCCTACTGAAATAAATACCAAACTAAACTGCCCAATAATTTACCTACCGTCACTATCTTGCACCTGATTTCAATGTCAATAATCAATCTGCAGTACTACTAAATTTTGCTAGGCATCTGCTGCATGTTACTCTCTTCCTTGATAATCTAGTCCAGAGTTCCCCAAACTTAACAACTTTAAATCTTCTGGACTTCAACTCCCAGAATTCTCCAGCCAGCAAAGCTGGCTGAAGAATTCTGTGAATTGAAGTCCAGAAGTCTTAAAGTTTGAGGACCCCTGATCTAGTCTTAGCTGGTCAAAACAGTCTGGAGTCACTGGCAAGACCACCTCAGTGCAGAGAAAAGTTGTGCATCCCCCCATGTTCCTCATCTCTTCCTCCTCATTTGTGAAGCATGCTAAATTTAAAGGTGCTGCTTGCTGCTGCTTGCAGAGAAAGGAATATGGGGAGACGCACAACTTTTTTCTGCTCAAAGAGGGCTACTCTCTCTCTATTGCCTGCTCTCTCTCTATTGCTCTTGGCACAGAAAACTGTGAGAGGGAGCAGCAGTTGAGGCAGTCGGTCACCCGTCCCAGCCTGGGGCTCATGCTCACCACACCTGCAGGGTGTGGGGGATGCAGCAGTAGAAAGGCGGAAATGGTGATTCTGGCAGTGGCAGGGCTTCCAGGACCAATCCCCCCACCATCCATGTGGCCACACATGTGGTTCATCGCGGCTTCCAGGCTCTGCTCCTTGCAGCCATCGCCAGCTGTCCCGGACTCGATCAAGGGGCGCCTTGCTGAGAGGAGCTTCTCAATGTGTTCTTTCCTGCTGCTGTTTTTAGGAGGGCAAGAGTTTCTCAAAACAGTAGAAAGCTTCCAAATCTCCCCCATTGGATATGGCTCCTGGGGAAGTAGAGAGAAGATGATTCAACCTGGCTTGCTTCTCTGCTTGCCCAGGAGCCATTTCTAATGGCATGATGGGACTTGGAAAGTCTTGTCTCCCATCAACAGCATCAGGAAGGAACAAGTGGAGAGGCTCGTCTAGGCTCCAGCCAGCTGCTTCTGTCACCTGCTGCTGTTTTGGGGAGAGCAAGAGTTTCCCAGCACAGCAGAAAGCTTAAAAGTCCCCACCTTTGGAAATGGCTCCCAGGCAAGTAGAGAGAAGTAGGATTCAACCTGGCTTGCTTCTTTGCTCTCGCAGGAGCTGTTTCTAATGGGAGGGGGATTTGGAAGCTTTCCACTGTGCAGCAGCAGGTAAGAGAATCAGCCACTAATCTGGCCAGAAAGGCAAGTGGTAGGGGAAAGGCGACCAGCGGCAGCAACAAAAGGCAAGTGGGAGGGGTGAAGGTGACCGAGGCTAATCAGTCTTTGAAGAAAATATGAATGGAATGTACTTTTGATTCCACATAGCTGCCTGCTCTTTGAAACTCCCCCCCCCTTCTTTCTGTTGTCAACTATAAAACATGTATACAAAATGTTTTATGAGTTGAAACATGATAGCTGAATGCCAAGCCAGTCTGATGTGAAAATATGGGGATGGGTGATTTACTGCACAGGCTTCTAAAAGACCGCTTTGTAAGTTAATTGTTCATTTACTTTACATATGGGAAAAGGAGTTGGGAGATAGAAGGAAAAGAAAATAGGGTAAAGAACTAACTTGAATATTAGAACATTTATAAAAATGGAAAAAATACAGGTCTTTCATAAGTCTAAAATCCTTTGTGATTCTTTCCCTCCTTCCTTCTGCTCCTCTTAGTCTTCTTAACACTTTTTATTCAAGTTAATCGTAGCCAGTTCACCAAGCTTTGTAGAGATAAATGAAAAGGTGTTAGTTTCTTTTTCTTTTCTAGTTGGGTTTCTTTCAGTTGCTCATTCCCACCTGCAAGAGCCGGTTAGCACTTTTATGGAAGCTCTCTTTCTCTAATTGCTTGCCATTCTTCAATGAAGCACTTTCCCATTTGTTCACTTCCCTCTTTTAAATAATTTCCCTCAGAATTTTCACTCTTTCATAAATATGTAATCAACAAATGCTTTCATCTATTCATTAGAATTTTTTCTAGTTTTCCTTTTGCACAAATATACCACAGAATATTTTTGTACATCTCTCACAATGACAAAAGCAATCAGTCCATATACAAAAAAGTATATTCTTCTGTTTCTGTTCCAGCTCATACAGGGTTACCCTGTATGCAATCAGGTCTATGTACATGTATTTTTTTCCATGTGAAATTATTAGTGAACTTATTTTGTACATTGAATTAGATATTTATGGTTGGGTTATTTTTTGTTTGTTTTGATTTTGTTTATTTATGTTGGGGTTATAGGCTTGTCAGAGCGGTAACAGTTGAACAGGCTATAAGCCTTGTTTAAAAAAGTTAATTATTTTAAACTCCTACTCAACGAAGTATTCAAGGTCATTTTACAACAAAGAATGAGGGATTCTTTGTTTTTAAGACAGCAGAAAAAGAAGTTCATACAATCAACACATATATTATAACGGTGCATTTCTTGTTGCAATTATTAGAATACTTATTCATCTCATTCTTTAAGTCATTTTATAGCAATATTGCCAAATGGGAGCACAAAATTTTTAAATACACATAGGGAAAGGCAACTAATGACCAAACCTGTGTGCCCTGCCTATTACTGTGGCTTAAAGATCATGACTTATTTTTCCAAAATAGAGCAACACAATGACAATGTCTACTGATCTGATTGAATTTTTTGATATTTTGAGAATTTTGAAATGAGTTATGTAATATATTTATTTTGTTTTTAAAAACTTGTTAAAAAATTGTTCCCAACTTCAGTGATATTACTATGTCTTTGTTATGCCTCCCACAGTTTCTTCTGAAGTCACACTAACAATGAAAAAGTCTGCCCTGTCCCCAAATTCTTTCTTTCCCAACATAAGCACTCTTTCTTGTTCAATTATTTATAATAGAATGAAGAATAATAAAAATTTTATATTCATACAGAATAACTATATGAAAAATCTCAACTTTTGAGATTTTATTCCGCTTGACTTATTTACAGAAATATTGGATGAAGTTTCCTATTTTATAATAATGAGATCAACAATTCACACTGTTATTATATCACTCCTTTCTCCAGGCCTCCTGTTCTTCTTTTAGCTATTGTTTTGCTGCCAGCTGGGAGGCTAGTTACCCATCTTGCCCCATGCCTAATGTCAAATGAGAAAGAAAAGGATAAAGGATATTTCTGATTGTTATCAGAGAAATTAGCTACAAACCCTAAATATAGCAACATGTTAACCCAGAATATTAAGGGTGGGAAAAATCCCATCAATTGTGTATGTATTTATACTGTAGCTAATAATTTATTTATCTGCTGTAAACATGGAATAATTAGGAAAACAAAACAATTGTCTTTGAATAGGAGATGGCAGGCAAATAAAATTGCTTGTGAAAATCCTCTTGCCACCAACAGTGGGACTACTATGAACATTTTTTCAATTAGCATTAAAATATTTAAGGTAATCCCGAGGATGTAAATATGTTTTATTTTAAAATGTCCCTCCACCAACAGCAAATACAGTTTTAAATTAACAATACAAAATCAACAAGTTATTTCACTTATTAACCTGGAATGAATCAGAGCAGCAATTAAATTACTTTAATTATGTTTAAAGTTGTTATTACATACACAAGTACAATCTTCTACTCTCGATCCCTCATTACACTCTAGGGATTGATTCACCAGATAGTGAGTCAGTATATTATGCTACCCTGAAAAGTGTCTGAAACCAGTGTCCAAATTGTATCAGGAAACTGCTGGGCTTCTTGTGATGAGGTCAGTTTCGTTACCTTGTCCGTGACCTCAACCATGCCAATTGGGTATTGCCTTTGCCATAGTAATTGACATCTGAGTGTTAATTAGATAGTAATTAAAAGCTGCCAGAAGCAGGCACATTTTCTTGTTGAAGGCTTGGATCGCTGTATGCTTCTTCATTTTTTCATGCTAACAGCTTTGAATTTATACAGTTCACAGGCTATACAAGACTAGGGAAATAGAAAACATTGCATTTGCAGAATGTGCCTTGGTCTTGCCAGATGAAACAACTATAGCCATCCCAAGAGAAGGAAAGCTCTCATTAATATTTCCCAAGTCCTGGGAAACTATTTTTCTTAGTTATATAATTTTGTTTAATTTTTCAGTTTACATTTCTTCAAAACTTCTACCCAGAAAGGAATAACTGAAATTGTGTACCCAATGTGACACATTATTTTCAATGGCAGAAACAAATTTGCCATTAAAGTTAGTAGCCATTAGGAGAAAGAATGAACTATAATCTATGGCTCACTTTGGATTTTGCATCCAATTTTAACAATATAATACAATAACTGGAGTATAAAGCAGTTTCTTCTCCAAATTTAGGAAAACTATAAGATGAATTTCATTGAAAGTAGGTGGAAGTTTATTTTAAAGTTTCTATATATCATTCAAATGGAAATCCATCATGTCCAGAAGGCTTTATGAATCTACCATAATACAAATTCATCAGTGGATTTTAATAGCTTCTATTTCTTTCAGTTGCAATGCTGTGTAACATAGATTAAATCTTGACAAAGATTTCTATTAACTGCAAAAAATGACTCATATCTTTATCATAACAGCTCCAGCATCCGGTTTGATGGCCTGTGGTATTGAAGGTTCCATTCACTAGTTTGGTCCCTATAATGTCCTGCCTTGTTCCTATCAAAATGCTACATTTATAATTTCTGACTGATGACACATTATTATGTAACAAAATACAATAATGAATTTCTGAAGCAAGACTGTGGACTGTTTCCCTAAGTGAAAAAATTGTAGATTCCATTTTTTCCTTTATTTAAATTCCATACACAATGACACTGAAACAGAAAGCCAATCACTTTCAATAAAGAACAAAACTATAATTAATAAGAGCCTTAAGCCCCTGTCACACTGCACCAACGGATGGAAAGAGGATGTAAAACGTTAAAAAAAGCTTGCCATCCGTTGGAAAACACGATGCATCCATTGTGTACTCACTGCATACGTTTTTCATACTCTCTATCCGTCCAGCATCCGTCTACTGAGATTTCATCTGCTCAAAAAGTTTTGAGCTGCACAAAACTTTTTGAGCAGATGAAGTATCCAACACCTCCATTCTACATCCACTACGCATATGGGGAACATCCGTTATACATCCGTTGTCATCCGTTACACGTCCGCTATATCCGCAAGACATCCACTGCGCATGCGCGGAACTCAAATCCGTTCCATCAGAAAATGGACACAGGGAGGAAGCAAAACAGATGCGGAATTGACACACAGCATTAGTAGCACGGACGGAGAAAGGATGAAAGCAGATGCAGCTCGCATACAAAGCATTAAAACGGAAAAAACATTCATATAGGGGACGTATCTCGGATATTTAGGATGTCTGGAGGATGCCTGGAGGATGCGGAAGGACACCTAGCAGAAAACTTACATTTCCTATAAAAAGGGGGAGGAAATCACCTGGATCTCACTTTCAGTCCAGCAGCCCTGCTGTGCAGACCTCTTCAGCCTTGCTCTTGCTCTTCCACAGCATCCATTCTTCTCTACCATGGATCATCGCACGCTCCTTTTGATAGCCGCCATCATTCAAAACCAGAACCAAGCCCTCTTCAGGCTCTTTCACCTTTTCTATGGGAAGAAAAGGAGGCAGCCAAGAAGTGTCTGGGTCCGATGATGGATCGGGAGAAGAGCGGAGTTTGGACTGTATGACAAGCTGATGGTGGAGCTGAGGAATGAAGACACTCGTGCATTCCAGAACTTCATGAGGATGCCGCCAGCCATGTCTGACAAAATTGTGGAGCATCTGAGACCCAGGTTGACCAAGCAGAGCACCAACTTCTGTCCCAGCCTGGACCCTGGGCAGCCTGGACCCTGTGCACTGACTCTGCACTAAATGACCTCAGGGACCATGTACAGAAACATGCAATACGCCTGGAGGGTGCCACACAACACCATCAGCATTGTTGTCAGAGAAGTGGTGCAGGCCATCATCAAAGAATACCTGCAGGAACTCCTCCAGTGTCCCTTCACTGAACAAGGCTGGAGGAAACTTGCAGAACAGTGTTATCAGAGGTGGAACTTCCCCCACACCGTTGGAGCCATAGATGGGAAGCACGTGGCCTGCAAAGCTCCAGTCAAGTCGGGGTCCACTTATTTCAACTACAAGGGCTTCTTCAGCATCATCCGCTTCGCCATGGTCGATGCTGACTACAAGTTCATGTACATCGATGCTTCAGGCAACAGCTCCTCTTCAGATGGCCAGGTATACAACGCCAGTCACCTCAAGGAGGGGCTGGAACGCAACCTCATCATGGGCTTCCCAGATCCAGACCTCCTGCCCAACGACACACAAGATGTGCCCTACTTGATCGTGGGGGATGACGCCTTCTCCCTCAGAACCTACCTCATGAAGTCCTACACTTCCAGATGCCTCACCCGTGAAGAGAGGATCTTCAACTACAGGCTGTCCAGGGCAAGGCGGGTGGTGGAGAACACCTTTGGCATCATGGCCAACAGGTTCTAGGTACTTCTCACCACCATGCAGCATCATCCAGAGACCATGAGGAGCATCATGGAAGCTTGCTGCATCCTGCACAATCTCATGCGCACCCACTACCCAGTGTTGCAGAACAGGCTTGTGGATCGTCAACAAGTGAATGGGGACATGGAGCCTGGTGAATGGAGGCAAGGATGAAACCTGATAGACACTGTGGATGTATCAGGCCCCAACAGAGCTTCACGTGAAGGGAAGAAGCAGCGCAACCTCCTGAAACAGTGGTGCAACTCCCCAGCTGGAGCAGTGGAGTGGCAAGACAGGATGGTAGATGCTTAATGGATGCTTCCTTCAGCCTGTCTCATCACACTGATGAGATTGTGCCATGTATATTGAGTGGCCTTACAATGAATAGGACATTAATAAAGAGTTTTGTTTATGTTGAAATGTGTGGATCAATGATTAAATTGTTATTGATAATAAAGGTCCATAGGTGTGGCACCTGGGATGGTGGACCATACAGTCCCACTATGCTTGCACTGGAGGCTTATCTACCCCACAGCTATTACCCATCCCACAGGTATCCCTGCCCATGACACAGCTATTACTCATCCCACAGGTATCCCTGCCCATCCCATAAGCATGCAAAGGCTTAACCATTTTCTAAAAGTTTTCACCAAGACTTTATTAAGTAAAAGAAATGAACCAAGTGTGTGAAGCAAAGAAAACCTTTATTAATAACAGTAAAGTGTAGGACTTTATTTAAAAAGCAAAAGGAACAAGAAAAGTGTCCCAAGCAATGATAAGGTCAACCGGTAACAACTCAGTCTCTGGCAATGTTCTCAGTCACTTTGAGGCATGTCCATGGTCTCAGGTGTAAAGGGGACAGGGACTGTGGAGGTGGCAGTGGCTGGAGTGCTGGTCTGAGGCATCATTGGGGTGCCTGGCTCCGAGAGGACAACAGGAGATGGTGTGTTCAGGAAGCTCTCAGAAAGCTGGCTCAGTCCTGTGAGAGAGTCAGCACTAGCAGCAGAACCAGCAGCAGAAGAAGCAGCACCAACAGCAGCAGAGTCAGCGCCAGGGGGTGGGATGGTGGATCTATCCCTCTTGCCAGGGCTGGCAGAAGATGGCACAGGCTTTCTCTTCTTTCCCATTATGAAGATGTCTGTGATGGAGATGTCTGTAATGAAGATGTATCTGGCAGCAGGTCTTTCCTCTGAATGGTGACCTGCTTGCGAGCTGCCTCCTTTTATGTCCGTGGGGCTGACACAATGCATCCTCCCCACATGAGCAGTGATCCGCTATGCATCCGCTCTGCATCTGCTACATGTCTGCTATGCATCCGCTTCATCCGCTACGCATCCGCTCTTTCTGTTACGCGTCCGCTTTGCTCTGCTCCTCCAGAAGCCCTGCGGACGTGCCATCCTCTTCCATCCATTTTCATCTGCTAGGCTTCCGTTGAGCATCCGTTGAGCATCCGTTTTACATCCACGATATGCCCTCCCCCCATCTGTTGTTGTCCGTTCTCTTTATGCAAATTTGGGGCACTTTTGAGAGCGGATAACAATGGATAGAAAATTTGCTTGTCCGCTGTGTCCTTTTTACATACATTTTGCATCCGTCGGGCGATGTGACCTGGCCTTTAAAAGTGTGATAAGTTTAAAGGGTTTTTTCTAATCTTAGAAAGAATAATATTGGCATTTGGCAATCAATCAATAAAAATGTACGAAATATAAGTTTTCATTAAAACAAGGTACTTCAATAATTTTCCATAGGAAAAAAATCTCATAAAGGAATGTTAATTTTATTATGATCATACAAAAAGACTTAAAAATATGTATCAGAGAGTTCCAGACTAAAATCCACATAGCTTAAATATCTTATTTCATTTTAAAAAAAGTAAAGCAATGGATATTAGAATTTAATTACAAAAAAGGTTGTTGACCACTATGTTACACCTAATATATGGAACATGGCTTCATTGGATGATCTCAGAGTATATCTCATTTAACAATTCAGTTTATATTATGCTTATAGCTTGCTTATCTGAGCAGAAGTGACACAGAATAATATCCAAACCAAAGGTAATTTAATTCCGCATGAAATAAGCCATCTTGCTATGCTGCCATAACACATGGGAAATATCAATATTTATGACTATATGCAAAGTTTTGATAAAGCTGGCCTAAAATATGTATTAAAAACATTTTAATTAAAATTATAAAGGGGTTAATCCAGAAATAAATCCATGTGTCTTAGTAGGGGTTCATTTGGCAGTTGAATTTTAAAGTATAATAAGCTGAATGTTCTCTCCAAACTTCAAGTCCTGCTATGTTTCATCATTATGTTAGGTCATTCCTAGGATGGATGAGCAAAGAGTATCAAGATGGTAAACCCAGACATTAAAGTCATTGCTGTTGCACAGGTATGTTGTGCAACAGTGATATAGGAGAATGCTGGAGGAGGCTGATTACCCTGCTCACATTGGCAAATATATTATTTCATACTGTGAAATATACTCCTGTAGTTTACCAAGAAAATCACAAATATAAACAATATAAAGTGACTGATGATATAGTGCCAGATGTTGAGCCCCTCAGGTCAGAAGGCACTTAACTTGCTATTGAAGAAGTAGTGATCATTTAGTGTACTAATGGTGTTTATGACACAGCTAGATTAAAACCTTCAGGATGTCTAGCTATTGATATTGTCGGGGGGGGGGGGAATTTTCAAAGCTGCAAAGACAGAATTACAGCAGGGACAGGAAAATAAGAAGCATGAACATATGAAAGCTCAACATGATACAAAATAGAATTAATTGAAAACACATTAATGTCTTAGGCATCCATGGATTTAAATATCAGAGAGTAGACAGATTTAATTATCCCAACAACATGTGCACCACTGGAAGACCTAAAGAGCCTGATGGTGGAAGATCGTACTGTAGAACATTTATATCTTTCATTGCTTAAGTTTATTTTAATTGAAGAGTGTATAATCAATTAATCTATCTATCAAAGCTGCATCATTCCTTTTTTTCCACCAATAATAATCTAGCAACAAAAGAATCCACTTTTGTTCTCTAGTGGACTACCATAGTTAACAATAAACCTTGCACTATACCATGAGAGTAAATAAATTATACATACAAATGAACAATGAATGGATGGATGACCAAGACAGAGAATGAGTTTCTTAGTGAAATCACCCAATAATAGATCAATTTTTTTAAAAAAAGAGTAACTGACAGAATAAATGAATAATCCCCTAGTCATTTTGCAAACCCACAGTCACTTTATAGATGAAAAACACATTAACTTCACCAAATCTTTAGTTTTGGGAGTTACTTCTCATTTCTCATTTTCATCTTGGGGAAGAATTTGCTTTCAGCTGAACTCTCTATAGGACATCTAGCCTTTTATATGCAGATTGGTATAATTATCCTTTGAAAAACGCTCAATTCCCAGTGGCTTAAACTGAGAACATGAAAGAGCAAACGTTATCCTGAGCTGAAGTATTAAAAAAAGTGGCACATACATCAATCCAAAATAAAATGCAGAACTGAAAAATTCTTCTTTGCCAAGTGATGGCAGTTTTTGACAAATTGATGAAGGATTATGCAGCTAAAGAGGCTTCCTTCAGTAGAAAACACATTTACTAAAAACAGATTTTTCTCTGCACCTTTTTTTCCATATTAATATGAAAAGCTGGATCCGTTTTAACTGAAATACATAAATAAAAAGAAAAATCAACAATTTAACTTTATCTCTCTCTCCTAAAAGATTGACTAATCGCAAGTGGTTAGATACAATTTCAATGCTTGAATGGGAAACTAAAAGATGCATCCATAGAATCTAAGTCTTTCATCAAAATGATGAAGACATCTTCTGTCATAATATAAAGCCCATGTCACACTGGCCAACGGATGCAAAAAGGACACAGCGGATGAGCAAAATGTTTCATCCGTTGTTATCCGCTCTCAAAAGGGGCAAAAATTTGCATAACCAGAGCAGATAACACGGATGCGGGGAGGATGCAGGGGCGGATGCAAAGTGGATGCGGAACGGAAGCCCATGTGGATGGAAGCGGATGGGAGCGGATGGCACAACCGCAGGGCTTCCGGGGGGCCTCAGCGAAGCAGATGTGGAACGGATACAGCGGATACAGAACGGACGTCGAACGGATGAAGCGGATGCACAGCGGATGCACAGCGGATGCACAGCAGAAGCCTAATGGATGCCTGGCGTTAATTGCGCATGCGGGGAGGATGCATTGCATCAGCCCCGCGGATATAACGGAAGCAGCTCGGAAGCAGGTCATCATTCAGAGGAAAGACCTGCTGCCAGACACATCGACTGTCTTGCCTGCCCTGCCTGCATGTCTGCCTGCCAGCCTTGCTGCCAGCCTTGCTACCAGCCTTGCTGCCAGCCTTGCTGCCAGCCTGGCTGCCAGCCTTGCTGCCAGCCTCCCTGCCAGCCTTGCTGCCAGCCTGCCTGCAAGCCTTGCTGCCAGCCAGCCTGCCTGCTAGCCTCCCTGCCAGCCAGCAACCCCACAACCATGCGGAAGCACAGCAAGCCTCAGCCATCTGCTGCCAGCCCTGGCAAGATGGACAAGGCTACCATCCCACCCCCTGGCCCTCACTCTGGTTCTGCTGGGGCTTCTGCAGCACGGGCTCACTCTTCTGGGGCTGGCGCTTCTGCTGCTTCTGCTTCTGGAGGAGCTGATGACAAGCACTCCAGCACCAGCCACCTCCACAGCACCTGCACCCTTCACCCCTGGGACTGAGCAACCAAGAGGAGTACCAGAGACTCATTTTTGTCTTATAGCTTGTTGTTAATAAAGTCTATTTATGATTCACACACTTGCTTCATTTCTTTTTTGTAATAAAATCTTGGTGGAAACTTTTAGAAATGGTTTAAGCCTTTGCATGCTTGTGGGATGGTAAGGATAACTTTGGAATGGGTTAGGATACCTGTGGGATGGGTAATAGCTGTGGGATGGGTTAGGATAGCAGTGGGATAGATAAACCTCCAGTGCAAGCATAGTGGGACTGTATGGTCCACCCTCCCAGGTGCCACACCTACGGCCCTTTATTATCAATAATAATGTAATAATTATCCACACATGTCAACATAAACACAACTCTTTATTAAACGCCCTGTTCATTGTAGGCCAACCAAACATACATGGCCCAATGTCATCCGTGTGATGAGACAGGCTGAAGGAAGCATCCATTAATCATTTACCATCCTGTCTTGCCACTCCACTGCTCCAGCTGGGGAGTTGCACCAGTGTTTCAGGAGGTTGCGCTGCTTCTTCGCCTCACGTGAGGCTCTGTTGGGGCCTTGCACTTCCTCAGTGTCAATCAGGTTTTGCCCTTGCCTCCATTCCCCAGCTTCCATGTCCCCATTGCCTTGTTCACGGTCCACAAGCCTGTTCTGCAAGACTGGGTAGCGGGTGCGCATGAGATTGTGCAGGATGCAGCAAGCTTCCACGATCCTCCTCATGGTCTCTGGGCTATGCTGCATGTTGGTGAGATGTACCTGGAACCTGTTGGCCAGGATGCCAAAGGCATTCTCCACCACCAGTCTTGCCCTGAACAGCCTGTAGTTGAAGATCCTCTCTTCACGGGTGAGGTATTTGGAGGTGTAGGGCTTCATGAGATAGGTTGTGAGGGAGAAGGTGTCATCCCCCATGATGAAGTAGGGCACATCTTGCGTGTCGTTGGGCAGCGGGTCTGGATCTGGGAAGCCCACCATGAGGTTGCCTTCCAGCCCCTCCTTGAGGTGACTGGCGTTGTATACCTGGCCATCTGAAGTTGACCCGTTGCCTGAAGCATCGATATACATGAACTTGTAGTCAGTATCGACCATGGCGAAGAGGATGATGCTGAAGAAGCCCTTGTAGTTGTAATAAAAGGACCCCGAGTTGGCTGACGCTTTGCAGGCCACGTGCTTGCCATTGATGGCTCCAACGGTGTGGGGGAAGTTCCCCTTCTGATACCACTGCTCTGCAACTTTCTTCCATCCTTCTTCAGTGGAGGGGCACTGGAGGAGCTCCTCCTTGTATTCTTCGATGATGGCCTGCACCACTTCTCTGACAACAAAGCTGATGGTGCTGGGTGGCACCCTCCAGCCATACTCCATGCTCCTGTAGGTGGTCCCTGAGGCCAGGTGGCGCAGAGTGAGTGCCACCTTGAGCCCAGGTTCCAGGCTGGGTGGGAAGTTGGTGTTTGTCTTGGTCAACCTGTGTGTCAGGTGCTGCACAACTTCGTCAAAAATGACTGGAGGCATCCTCATGAAGTTCTGGAACGCCCGAGTGTCTTTGCTCCTGAGCTCCACCATCAGCTTGTTGTACAGTCCATCCTCTGCTCTTCTGACGAACCATCTTTGGACCCAGACTTTTTTTGGGTGGCTCCTTTTCTTCCCGTAGTAGAGTTCACAGAGCCTGTAGATGGTTTCGCACTGTTGCAGAAGGATGGTGGCTGCCAAAAGGACTTTGTCACAATCCACGGTGGACATGACTGGATGCTGTGGAAGAGGAAGAGGCAGATGAAGGCTGCTGAGGTCTGCACTGCTGGGCTGCTGTTCTGAAAGTGAGATGCAGGCGAGTTGCTCCCCCTTTTTATAGGCAGTATAGGTTTTCCGCTAGGCATCCTCTAGGCATCCTCTAGGCATCCTCTAGACATCCTTAATATCCGAGATAGGTCCCCTCTGCGAACGTTTTTTCCATTTTAAACACTTTGTTTCCGTTCTGCATCCGTTCCGCTTCCTCCCTGTGTCCGGGCGGATGCGAGTTGCGCGGATGCGGAACGGATGCCTAGCGGATGTAGCGGATGTGTAACGCATGCGTAGCAGATGCAGAACGGATGAACTGGATACATTTTCCGCGCAAAAGTTTTAGGCAGCCCAAAACTATCGGAGCGGATGAAACGTCAATAAATAAACGGATACTGGACAGATAGAGAGGAAGCCAAACGGAGGCAGTGAGTACATCGCATTTTCGAATGGATGGCAAGGTTTTTTGTCCGTTTTATATCCTCTTTGCATCCGTTGGTTCAGTGTGACATGGGCTTAAGTTCCATCCATTTCATATCTCTATGCAACATCATGAGGTATCTACAACATAAGTGGTACTTGCTTTATTTTGATGGCCCCTCCCCAGTTTTAAAAGTAGATTTGTTGAATCCCTGAGGAAACAAAACTTCTTCCTCTTGTGGTTAAATGCCAAGAAAGGAGTTTGCTAATAGCACTTGTTCTTTTATATTTTATCTAGAAAAAGAGCTGATGTTTATAGAGAATGTAAGAGGAAGCTATGCTGCAATGAAGAGAATCCTCTGATTCTAAGAACGATATACAATAACTGATAACTTTCCAGATGGTGTGAGTGATAACTTCATGGTAGTCTTTGGTTTTATTGCTGCTTTGATTTGATCTAAATAGCTAAAATATTCAGAAAATAATCTGAAAAAGATATACATGTCAAGTAGGCGAGAGAGCCAGAAATGTCCACTTCTCCAGAAATATTCATATGAATGTTTGTATATTTGTCTGACTTTCAATTAAAAGAACCCCATACAATTGAAGATAAAGCATATGATGTATTTTCTTACTAATGTATTTAGAAAGTCACTGTAATGGAAACAGAATGATGAAGCTGCTATAAAAATAAAATACTCTGCCAAAGTGCTATGCATGTTTTCTAACAGTAATATTCACCAAATTTATTTGTTGTATATTTATTATCTGTAATTTTAACTTGATTTTCACTTGATTAAATGCCAGGGTAACATATAAGATAAAAAATAGATGGATAAATAGATAGATAGATACAAATAGGAAATGAGGTAGGTAGGTAGGTAGATATGTATATAGGTAGGTAGGTAGGTAGGTAGGTAGGAAAACAGACAGACAGATATCTGCATTGAGCTTTTGGATCTGGGACTTTAACATAACTTTACAATTCTGGGTGTACTGCCTCAGACAGATCCAGTGCCAAAGTTTTTCCTGGATTCTTAACTCCTGGTTGAAGAGTTGTGGCTAAGAGAGCTTTTGCACAACTATATGTTCTGTGCCAGTTGTGCCCTTTCCTGGATCATGAATCTCATACACTCAGTTACTTAGCCCTGGCTATCTTATATTACAACAAAACAATTACAATGTGCTGTACATGGGCCTATCCTTGAAAAGTACTCAGAAGCTTCAGCTGGCATAGAATACGTTTGCATGGATAGTTTTTGTTAAGCCTGGGTTCCCCAACCAGGGTTAGGTAGACAAGCTAAACAGAATGTGCAGCGTTAGTCAGATAGGCACACAGATAAATGAGTGAGCTAAGCTTGTATGTTTATTAACATACAGTAAAAATAACAGATACGCTTGTGCTATCAAGAATATATTTTATTCCAGTATAAGTTTATAGCATAGTCAAAAACAGTCCTATATTCATTTACCATGTAGTCAGTCCATTCAGGGATATTCAGTTAGCAAAGTCCATGTAGAATATCCTATTGTCAGTTCACATAAATCAGTCCGTTGTTGTCTCTCCCGTTTGAGCAATGCAGTCTTGCTTCCAAGCAGTAATCAGGGATCATCAAAGCCAGAGAGAGAGAGAGCAAGCTGTAGCCTTGCTACTTTTATATGGTTTTCATAACCACACCCATAGTTGCTATTTTACAGTTAAAGCTGCATACACTAACTATGATTTATAGTTAGTATTTCACCTAAAACAGTTAGGGTGAACAATGTTATCCCTAACAGTTTTGTGGTGGCCCATGTTATACTGCTGTTGCACATAATACACTGGTTGCCAGTGTGTTTCTGGGTCCAATTCAATGTGTTAATTATATGCTTAAACCTCTTTATGTTATTAGTCCAGGTCACCTGAAGAAAAGTCTTACCTCAATGGGATTGGCCTGCCCAACCCGTGCTGAAGGGGCATGATGCAGATCTCATTAATCAAGGAATTCTGGATGATGGAATCTAGGAGAAGACCTTTTCTGCCATTACTCCCTCCCATGAAACATTGTGCCCCCTGAGGTAATATTATCACCCACTCTTTTGGTCTTCCAAAAGGGTTTGAAAGCCAACTTACTTGGGCTCCAATGTGGTGGAGTGTATCATACTGGAGGCAATGGACTGAGATAAGTTTCCACCTTCACATTGTGTGGATCTTGCTCCCTTCCTTGCCAGCTTTGTTAATTTTAAATCAAGGTTAATGTTTCTTATTTTAATATTCTATCGTGTTGCTTTTACTTGGTTCAAAGTCCTTGAGTTATTCCATAATACCCCCAATCTTCCAAAGAGGAATTTATCACAGCATATTCTTGTCACTTGTTTATTTCTATCCAAAAATGTTTATAATATAAGCCCCAGTTCTACCTTGCCATTAAGACCACCTAGACTCATGATGGTGAAGTTATGACATGCGTGCTGGAAGTGGCATGCAAGAAGTCACCCAGAAGAGCCCCACTGCACATGCACGCATGCCTCCCACCAGCCAGATGATTGTCAAGTATCTGCTGCACATGCGCAGGGGGAAATGCATGCAGGGGAGATGTGTGTTCATGCGCAGAGGCATGCGGGGTGCAGGGGGGTTGCATGCCCATATGCAGAGCTCTGTGAGGAAGGTCGCACATGCATGCGCAGAGGCATGCAGTGCACACACAGGGGTTGCATGCACATGTGCAGGGGGCAGGAGTCACATGCACATTGCATCATGTGCAGGCATGTGCGCATACTTTTGGCATGCAACATGGAAAAGATTCGGCATCACTGACCTAGACTTATAGTAATGGAACAAGTAGTATCATCAATCTCAGTATCTGGTGTTGCATCTTAAGTGCAATGCTAGCAAGAACAGGAGATGCATATATTTCCAGGTGTGAAAACCTCTAATTTACATTGTTCAATCAGATCGAGATAGCATACACTATCTCCTTCCTCATAACAAAGATTCTGTGAGGTAAATTGGGATGAGAGAGTGACTGGCCTAAAGTCACTCAGCTGGCTTTCATGCCTAAAGTGGGATTAGAATTCATAGTCTCCTGGTTACTAGGCCAACATCTTATATTGATTACCTCCTATCATACACATTTTGATAAGAACTGAAAAAGTGCAACATTTACAACATTTAAATTTTGTTTCAGTCTGTGCACGTTATATTGACAAATGTCACGGGAATTGTAGTGACAGTAATCTAATTATTTCATGAACAGTTTAGTTTAGGATAATTAATTAAGACACTGTTTTGCTTTTATTATTAATTGTCAGGATATCCAGAGTAGAATATTTCTACTGGACAATGAACATACTGATTGACTCATAGTTTCTCAGCATGGTAGCAAATTCAAATGCTTTGAATGCAAGAAATGAAATGATTAATACAAATTTAAAACCAGAGGTATTAAAAATGAAAAAAGGTAATGAAATACCAATTAGCCTTTACTTTTGAGATCAACAACATTCTTAGAAGCAAAAACAGTAAGCAATGAAAGTAGAATAAGTGACATAAATGTGCAATCAATTGTATAGGATTTTAATAGCTCTAATGGAGAAATATCTATTTATGAATTCTACTAGAAAATTTTTATTGCAAATGGGAACTGGAGTGCATCCAGATGACAATCTCCCAGATGTAACTCTACAATATTTTCCTACCATTTTACTCTATTAAATTTATTTCTTTAGAAAATCTATTAAAGAGAGAAAAAAACCATTTTATAGTAAAAGTGCAAAACTTCTTGAACAATAAATTATTCTATTCTATTCTATTCTATTCTATTCTATTCTATTCTATTCTATTCTATTCTACTCTACTCTACTCTACTCTACTCTACTCTACTCTACTCTATTACTTTCATAAATAATCACATTCTTGTCTTTTTGTGGGGGGTAGCTCCATTCTTAGGTATTCATCTGGATATATTTCATTTTTTCTGTACTGCAGTTTTGGTGGCAACAAGGCGAGCAGAAAGCTTTTCATAGTTTCTTATTCTATCCTCGAGGTTTCTGTTTCAAAATTCATCTGTACTTTCCTAACTTTCCTTCCTGGAATTAAAGTACCAGAACACCATTGCATCATAAAATGAAAGGAAGCAACAGTTCTATTCTTCACAGTTGCTTTATTTTTATAACTGTCTGCTTCTATGCTTTGAGCGTCATACTCAAAATGAAGTTTGAAGATGTTATTTTATGTAGTACAAAAATACCACCTTTTTTAATCCTTTATATGCTCTCTGGTTAGATCCTTCACTTACAAACATATCTCTCTCTCCCCCCCCC
>BLBF01012708.1:0-11792 GCA_015471245.1 Laticauda colubrina | reverse complement strand
TATCTTGCTTTTGTTTGAGCCATTGTTAAATCTGTATATTCCGTCTGACCTAGGCTTAACCTAGGTTCTGAATAAACAATCACCCCCTGTTGAATGAGCATAATAAAAGAGCGTGTACCCGGACATTCGGGGCGCACTCATCGCGAGGAACTTCATCTCCTGTCATTTCTCTCTCCTTCGCTCCCTATCATGAGACGCCCATCTGATGCGGGATAGCAGATACCGCATTCTGGTGACCCCGACAAGATTCCCTAAGGGGGATACGCCGCGACGCGCTCATATCTTACTCGCTCGATGGGAGCTGTGCTTCGCCAGGCCTGAAGCGAATTGCACATCATCGGATCTGAAACACGGTCTCGACTTTCGTAAGTATGGGCGGAAACTTTTCTCAACAACAGACAGAGCATCTGAAGGAATTGAGGGAGTTAGTCGCCTCTTCTTCTAAATATTCTGCTAATTTAAAGGGCTCGCCTGTAAAAATTAAACCTATTGCTACATTATTGGCTTATGTGTGGCAACATTGTCCCACTTATCCAGAGAAAGGGTCCTTAAAAATCTCCATTTGGCAAAAAATTGGTGACTATCTCCATAATCCTCCTCGTGCACCTATTGGCATTTTGGTCACTTGGAGGAAAATTATGGAGGCTTTAAAAGTCCATTATAAAATAGAAGCAGAAAATGTATTTGAATCCCCTCCACCAAGTTATGATAACTTTTCTGTCCTTCAACCCTCCGATCCCAATGATCGTAAATCATTACGAGAGCCTCCCTCCATCCAATCCACTTTTTTAAAAGGAGAGCTCTTGTGTCCTCCACCACCCTCCCGAAGGGGGGGGGGTGTTGTAAAAGCCATTCAACAAGCCTTTTCTGAAGGAGAAATGGATGAGGACACCCTTGCAGCTGCCTCCCTTTGTCCTATCATACAAGCCAGCAATCCTCCAGCTCCTCAGTATACCCCAATGCCGTACAAAATAATTAAGGATTTAAAAGCAGCTTGCAAGGAAAATGGTATTCAATCTCGCTATGTACAGGGTCTTTTAGGATCAATAGCCCAACCAGGAGCTGACTTGATAAATGCTGATTGACGTACATTATTTGCCATGATCCTTACGCCTTCACAATTTTTGGTCTGGGAGTCAGAATTTCATAAGCGTACTGCAGCCGCAGCCGCTAG
The DNA here is from genome assembly GCA_015471245.1 of Laticauda colubrina. NCBI lineage: Eukaryota > Metazoa > Chordata > Lepidosauria > Squamata > Elapidae > Laticauda > Laticauda colubrina. The sequence continues at coordinate 10,618 of BLBF01012708.1, read as the reverse complement.
AGGCTTACCGGCAAATGTCACTCTAGATATGCTTAATGGTACTGGCACTATGCTTACTGTTGCCCAGCAGACTGCCACAGACGCAGCTGCTTTCCCTATACTACAGGATTGTGCTTTGGCCGCTGCTCGAAAAGTTGACAATGCGGGATGTGTGCCCAAATCTTTCTCTAAAGTTATTCAAGGACCTTCTGAGCCTTTTTCCTCCTTTATAAACCGTCTCACAGAAGCCTTAGAGAGACAAATTGATAATGAGGAGGCTTGTAATGAATTACAATTGAAACTTGCTTATGAAAACGCAAACGCTGATTGCCAGAAAGTTTTGCAACCAATAATTAATAAGAAAAATGTTACCCTGGCAGATTATCTTACAGCCTGCCGAATCATAGGAACCACATCCCATTCCATGTCTACTCTGGCTACAGCCATTACTGAAGGCATGCAGCAGAACATGAGCTCTCTTCTTCCCATTTCCCAACAAAACACTCGCAAAATGGGCAATTGTTTTAATTGTGGCAAGCCAGGTCACTTTAAGAGCCAATGCAGAGCCACGGGCGGGGGAGCTAATATGTCAAGAAACCAGGTAGCTCGCCCAAAGACACCATGCCCTCAATGCCAAAAAGGCTATCATTCGGCTAATCAGTGCAGAGCCCAAAAGAATGAACAGCAGAATAACCCTGCAATCATCAAAAAACCTTTTTTGAATCAGGGAAACTAGAAACGGGGCAGGCAGCCAGCCCCACAACAAAGGCTGCTGAAAATTGCAACTTTTCTTCTTTCGCTTACGATCTTGTTGCTAATGAAACTGTTACTTATCTTCCTGGTGTCGCTGACTTTCTCTTTGTACGTCTTGTTCAGCCTTTTCATATGCCCCCCGATATTCCAGTGCTCATCTTTCCTGTAAGGGATTTAGCTGAACAAGGTATTCTTGCCTCTCCTTTTCTGCATGATCCCTCTGTATTGTCTGATGTCTGTCTGTCTGTACTAGCTAATACAGAAGTTACTATAAATGAGGGGGATGTTGTGGCAAAAATGATTGTGCTCTTAGACCAACAACAAGAGCAACTCTATGCAATTGAAAGACCAATTAGTCAACCAAAACCTACGGTAACATTCTTATTGAATGGTCGATCCTTTCTTGGTCTTTTAGATACTGGAGCGGATATTTCCGTCATCCGAACCGCTGAGTGGCCAAACACCTGGCCTGCAGATGTGGCACCAGCGGTGAGAGGAGTGGGGGGACTCCAGGAAACTCACATTAGCAGAAACTGGGTAAAAGCCCATTCCCCTGAGTCTCAATGTGTTGCTTATATTAAACCAGCTGTAATTCCTCTGTATACTAACTTGTGGGGAAGAGACCTTATGTCACAATTTAATGCACAACTTACCCTCTACTAACCATGCTTCGCTTGCATCTGACTCACAATAACCCTGTGTGGATTGATCAGTGGCCTCTCCCTTCTATAAAGCTTGAAGCCTTACATTCTCTTGTTCAAGAACAATTAGATAGAGGTCATCTAGAACCTTCATTGAGTCCATATAATACCCCAGTTTTTGTTATCAAAAAGAAAAATGGCGCTTGGCGCCTCCTTCAGGATTTAAGGGCTGTGAATTCGGTCCTCCTTCCAATGGGACCCCTGCAATGTGGTCTTCCAAATCCTAACATAATTCCTCAATAGTATGACCTTATCATTATTGATTTAAAAGACTGTTTTTTCTCCATTCCATTACATCAGTTAGATAGAAAATTATTTGCTTTTACAGTACCAACTTTAAATGATCAGAGACCTACCAAACGATATCAATGGAAAGTCTTACCACAAGGCATGTTAAACAGTCCAACTATGTGTCAATTTTTTGTGGATTTAGCCTTGCAACCATACAGGGACAAATATCCTCATTTTTTAATCTATCATTACATGGATGATATATTGGTATCTGCACCTGGCCCAAAGGGCACGGTATTAAAAACTCTGCCGTGCCTGACCTCCATTCTAGGTAAAGCAGGACTCACAATAGCCCCAGAAAAAGTACAATCCAAACCACCCTTTTCCTATTTAGGTCACAAGTTACTTGCTTCAGCTGCTGTTCCTTCCCTTTCCCTCCCAACACTTCCCCCAAAACCTACACTTGTGATCTTACAACAGTTCCTAGGAACCTTAAATTGGGCACGTCCTTATTTGGGTTTGACCACAGCTACATTAGCTCCTCTCTTTAATGCTCTTACACAAGGTAAAGCCCCTTCTGATGTTATCATTCTAAATAAAGAGCAGTTGCAGGCATTAAAAGACGTTTCTCATTCACTGGCTACTCGATGGGTGGATCGAGCTATAGAGAATTGCCCTTTATCAATTGCTTTACTAAATACTGTTCAGAGACCTACAGCTGTTATAATGCAATCTCATCAAACACAGGTTCTGATTTTAGAATGGCTTCATTTGTCTCACACCCCACGGACCACAATCACTAGTAAAGCCTCTGCATATTCCCAGTTGATCTTTAAAGGTCGACAAAGATGTAAACAACTCATGGGATGTGAGCCTGTTTCAATATTCACTCCTTGCTCACTGACCACATGGGAAATGCTATGGTGTAATTCAGAAGAACTACAATACGCTTTAGAAGAATGGCCAGGGCAAACTTCTTGCCATTTACCAGCAGACCCACGTTTCACTTTTCTTAAAACTCTCACTTTTGAATGGCAATCCCCTCTCTCAATATCTCCATTAGTAGATGCACCTACGCTTTATGCAGATGGGGGGAAAGTGTATGGTGCTTGTGCATGGAACCAGGAGGGAGAGTGGAAAACTAAAATTACCCCTCCGCAATCTTCTGCTCAACAGGCAGAACTTGCTGCATCTCTTATTGCATTTCAACAGTTTCAAAAAGCTCCTTTTAATTTAATAGTTGATTCCTTGTACGTTTCTCAGATTTTGAAAAAATATATATCAAGCCTATTTATCTCCTAGCATATCTGTTCCTTTGTTAAAATTGATGATTCCTATACAACAATGTATCAACAGTCATAGGCATCCATTCTTTGTAGCACATATCAGGAGCCACCAACCTCTTCCTGGTATTTTACAGGAGGGAAATAAGGTGGCAGACGCTGCAGCAGCAGCTGCATCAGGTAAATCAATTTGTAATCTGACAGCAGCACAAAGCCATGACTATTTTCACCAAAATAAAAAAGCATTACAAAAACAATTTTCTCTAACTCAGGCAGAAGCTGCTGCCATTATTCAACAATGCCCCACATGTAGTAAGCAAGGACATTCCATTCCCATAGGAGTAAATCCTAGAGGATTAAAAGCTTGTAAAATTTGGCAAATGGATGTAACTCAGTATCCACCTTTTGCCCCTTGGAAATATTTGCACGTTTCCATCGATACATATTCAGGATTTATTCTGGCTACTCCTCAAAGGGGAGAAACTGTAAAACATGTCATCAATCATTCAATTCGTACCTTTGCCTCGCTGGGACGTCCAAAAGAAATCAAAACAGACAATGGACCTGCCTATACGAGTTCTGCTTTCCAGGACTTCTGTAACAGATGGGATGTAACTCACAAGTTTGGGATTCCCTATAACAGCCAGGGGCAGGCTATTGTGGAACGAGCTCACTTATCTCTGAAACGTGCTCTTGATCGCTATTCATTGCGGGAAAAACCTCCCAACCTCCCAGCATTGCAAAATTCTCTTAACATTTGTCTTTACACTTTAAATTTTCTTAATCTGACTGGCATTCTTCCTACTTCTGCTGCCTCACGTCATTTTTCCTCCCCTTCACCCCCTCCTAACAGACCTCTGGTACATTATCGCAGATTGCCAGATCCCGCCTGGCAGGGTCCTGCTGAGCTTCTCACCTGGGGACGAGGCTACGCTGTGATTTTACTACCAGACAAAACCACTTGCTGGGTCCCTGGTCGGGCGGTAAGACCCTATCATGGGAATTCCTCTGCTACATCTGCATCTTAAACTCTTCCTGATATTCTTGCCTATATCCTCTTTGCAATTTCTACCTTATTCATATCCTACTTTTACCTTTGTTCAACATGGTCATTGGACCACATTAGAATTTCGCTTTATTAATTATGATAGTGACTGTCCTATTGTCTGTTGGCATAATAATCTTCCCTTAAATCTATCTCCTTATATTCACACATACTTCAACAAAACCTATGCTTCCTGTCAAAAGATTATGCGTATTAAAGCCACTTCGTTAACAGAAGGCTATTATACTTGTTCCATGTGGGTACGTCATGAAAATGCTACCCATAGCTTTCACTCTGTCACTTCTGTTTTGTTTACAGAACACTCTATCACTCGCTCTTTTGTTCCTTCTTTACTCTTCCTATGGAAAAGAACCCTAAAATCTTTTCCTCTATTCAAGCTAGATATAGGGGGACCTAAATGTCCTTCTCTTGTACTACGGGTTCCTCCAACCCAATTAACATCCTTGATGAATGACCAAATTAATCTTCATTGTCATTATTGTAATTATTATCCTTTTTCTACTAATTGCATTCCCTTCTCATCTCGTAAATGTTCTACAACTAACTTGTCCATAGTCCTCTCTCCTACTTGTGATGCTTTTATATACCCAAACTCTGATCCTGTCAACAAACAACGCTTCAAAAGAACTGTCCATGACGATCCGCAGAAGCCTCACAGAAAATATATTACTTGGACTATAAAAGACTTTCAAGGCATTCATTTAAGCTCTACAACCAATTCTTCTCGCATCGAAGACTTCTACCCACCACTTCAATTTGATTTGGCAGAAATGCTTGTAGGCTCCACCGCCTACAACTCACCTTCTCATCCAACTGAGCCTAGTCATAGAGTGGTAAATAAATATAGGTTTTATGTATGCCCCGGACAGCCCGTTTCCAACACTCAGACCCCTGCCCAACGACTTCTCGACTGCGGGGGGTCATCAGATTACTTTTGCAAAGCCTGGTCATGTGTTTCAACTGGACATATTTATTGGGACCCGGGCACTAAGGGTGATCTCATTACTGTCACTCGCACCACATGGGACATTCCATGCAGTGATAAAAAATTGCCCAAATGCAACCCGGTAACCATAAGGTTCACAGACCAAGGCAAGAAAAGTACCCTATGGGACACTGGCTTGAAATGGGGTGCCCGCCTAAAAGGAGTCTGGCCAGAAAAGCATTATGGAAATATTTTTTACATTCAACGTCACATTGAACTCCCTCGCTCTAACCCGGTGGGACCACATGAAAAGGTTATTAAATCCCCATTCTTGCAACCCATAACATAGGGAGTTAACCCATTGATTCCAATGATAAAAGCTTCCTACGCCTTGCTGAACTCTTCAAAATCATCAATTGCCTCCACATGTTGGCTTTGTATTTCTGCCTCTCCACCTTTTTACGAAGCCATCGCTTCCCAAGAATCCATTGCTAATTCCACATCAGACGAACGTTGCCATTGGAGGAACTCCACTATTACTGTTTCTTCCATCACTGGGGTTGGTTGTTGCTTGGGAAATATTCCATCCAATTACTCACAATATTGTCATAATGTTTCTAATGGCTATCATTGTAATGTATATCTTCCTAAGAACCGCCTTGGCCGCTTCCACACCATCGGAGGATACTCTGCAGTCTACACCACTTCAGGAGGAAATTTAACATCACGCCTGAAAGGAATGTATTTTATCCCTGGCAACAACTCTGTCTGGGCTTGTTCCACTGGTCTCACAGCATGTGTCTACGGGGATGAACTTATTAAATCCAAATCATTTTGCATTCAAGTATGGCTTGTATCAAAAATTAACGTGTATAACTCTGATGATTTTATATCCCTACAGGCACCCATGGAATACCCCCTCAGAGCAAAGCGGGAAATTATTAGTACTCTCACTCTAGGTTTACTGCTTGCTCTGGGCACCATGGGCGCAGCCACGGGCATTGCAGGACTAGCTGTCTCTGACCAAAAAATTACAACTCTGGGTTCAGTCATTGATGATGATTTATTACGAATTGAGAAATCAATTACAGCTTTGCAAAACTCCTTGACTTCCCTCTCAGAAGTGGTCTTGCAGAATCGCAGAGGTTTAGATCTGTTATTTTTAAAACAAGGGGGATTGTGTGCTGCGCTTAAAGAAGAATGTTGTTTTTAGGCTGATAACAGAGGGATTGTGTTGGATTCTATGAAAGAATTAGAAAAACACTTAAAAGACAGAGAAAACGAAAGGTTAAACATGTATAATTGGTATCAAGGCTTGTTTTCTATTTCACCATGGCTTACAACCCTTTTAACTGCATTGGCAGGACCATTAATAATCATTATATTGATATGTATTATAGGACCTTGTTGTTTTAACAGAATATTGCAATTTTTGAAAAATCAATTATCCTCCATAACTGCTAATGTTAATGTATTATTGCAAGCTCATGTTAAGTCCTTAACACCGGATGAAAAAATGTCATTGCTGAGTTTCTGCTCCTTGGACAACCTTGACGCTGACGGATCGCACTCCTGCGTAGATGACTGGGACGGAGAACATTTTAGAAAAAAGGTTCCTGTCTTCTTGGACAAGGAAGAAGACTCGTCATAAAAAATAAAAACAGAGGAGATGTTGTAACTATGTATCATTTATGTGTTTGCAACTGTGTATCAATGCAACTATGTATCATTCAGACATTGCAACATTGTATCATTCACGTGTAATCATTAAGCTTCTGTCTTCTCAGTGACCTTTTACAGGGCACGTACAGAGACAAGGAGTCAAACATTTGCAGAAATGGTTTATTCACTTGGGATTACATTGTCTGGCATGCAGCTTTGTGAAGAAGTAATATCCTGATCAAATATAAATCTTGCCATCCTGTCTTTCCTGATATCTTGCTTTTGTTTGAGCCATTGTTAAATCTGTATATTCCGTCTGACCTAGGCTTAACCTAGGTTCTGAATAAACAATCACCCCCTGTTGAATGAGCATAATAAAAGAGCGTGTACCCGGACATTCGGGGCGCACTCATCGCGAGGAACTTCATCTCCTGTCATTTCTCTCTCCTTCGCTCCCTATCATGAGACGCCCATCTGATGCGGGATAGCAGATACCGCATTCTGGTGACCCCGACAAGATTCCCTAAGGGGGATACGCCGCGACGCGCTCATATCTTACTCGCTCGATGGGAGCTGTGCTTCGCCAGGCCTGAAGCGAATTGCACATCATCGGATCTGAAACACGGTCTCGACTTTCGTAAGTATGGGCGGAAACTTTTCTCAACAACAGACAGAGCATCTGAAGGAATTGAGGGAGTTAGTCGCCTCTTCTTCTAAATATTCTGCTAATTTAAAGGGCTCGCCTGTAAAAATTAAACCTATTGCTACATTATTGGCTTATGTGTGGCAACATTGTCCCACTTATCCAGAGAAAGGGTCCTTAAAAATCTCCATTTGGCAAAAAATTGGTGACTATCTCCATAATCCTCCTCGTGCACCTATTGGCATTTTGGTCACTTGGAGGAAAATTATGGAGGCTTTAAAAGTCCATTATAAAATAGAAGCAGAAAATGTATTTGAATCCCCTCCACCAAGTTATGATAACTTTTCTGTCCTTCAACCCTCCGATCCCAATGATCGTAAATCATTACGAGAGCCTCCCTCCATCCAATCCACTTTTTTAAAAGGAGAGCTCTTGTGTCCTCCACCACCCTCCCGAAGGGGGGGGGGTGTTGTAAAAGCCATTCAACAAGCCTTTTCTGAAGGAGAAATGGATGAGGACACCCTTGCAGCTGCCTCCCTTTGTCCTATCATACAAGCCAGCAATCCTCCAGCTCCTCAGTATACCCCAATGCCGTACAAAATAATTAAGGATTTAAAAGCAGCTTGCAAGGAAAATGGTATTCAATCTCGCTATGTACAGGGTCTTTTAGGATCAATAGCCCAACCAGGAGCTGACTTGATAAATGCTGATTGACGTACATTATTTGCCATGATCCTTACGCCTTCACAATTTTTGGTCTGGGAGTCAGAATTTCATAAGCGTACTGCAGCCGCAGCCGCTAGAGGCTTACCGGCAAATGTCACTCTAGATATGCTTAATGGTACTGGCACTATGCTTACTGTTGCCCAGCAGACTGCCACAGACGCAGCTGCTTTCCCTATACTACAGGATTGTGCTTTGGCCGCTGCTCGAAAAGTTGACAATGCGGGATGTGTGCCCAAATCTTTCTCTAAAGTTATTCAAGGACCTTCTGAGCCTTTTTCCTCCTTTATAAACCGTCTCACAGAAGCCTTAGAGAGACAAATTGATAATGAGGAGGCTTGTAATGAATTACAATTGAAACTTGCTTATGAAAACGCAAACGCTGATTGCCAGAAAGTTTTGCAACCAATAATTAATAAGAAAAATGTTACCCTGGCAGATTATCTTACAGCCTGCCGAATCATAGGAACCACATCCCATTCCATGTCTACTCTGGCTACAGCCATTACTGAAGGCATGCAGCAGAACATGAGCTCTCTTCTTCCCATTTCCCAACAAAACACTCGCAAAATGGGCAATTGTTTTAATTGTGGCAAGCCAGGTCACTTTAAGAGCCAATGCAGAGCCACGGGCGGGGGAGCTAATATGTCAAGAAACCAGGTAGCTCGCCCAAAGACACCATGCCCTCAATGCCAAAAAGGCTATCATTCGGCTAATCAGTGCAGAGCCCAAAAGAATGAACAGCAGAATAACCCTGCAATCATCAAAAAACCTTTTTTGAATCAGGGAAACTAGAAACGGGGCAGGCAGCCAGCCCCACAACAAAGGCTGCTGAAAATTGCAACTTTTCTTCTTTCGCTTACGATCTTGTTGCTAATGAAACTGTTACTTATCTTCCTGGTGTCGCTGACTTTCTCTTTGTACGTCTTGTTCAGCCTTTTCATATGCCCCCCGATATTCCAGTGCTCATCTTTCCTGTAAGGGATTTAGCTGAACAAGGTATTCTTGCCTCTCCTTTTCTGCATGATCCCTCTGTATTGTCTGATGTCTGTCTGTCTGTACTAGCTAATACAGAAGTTACTATAAATGAGGGGGATGTTGTGGCAAAAATGATTGTGCTCTTAGACCAACAACAAGAGCAACTCTATGCAATTGAAAGACCAATTAGTCAACCAAAACCTACGGTAACATTCTTATTGAATGGTCGATCCTTTCTTGGTCTTTTAGATACTGGAGCGGATATTTCCGTCATCCGAACCGCTGAGTGGCCAAACACCTGGCCTGCAGATGTGGCACCAGCGGTGAGAGGAGTGGGGGGACTCCAGGAAACTCACATTAGCAGAAACTGGGTAAAAGCCCATTCCCCTGAGTCTCAATGTGTTGCTTATATTAAACCAGCTGTAATTCCTCTGTATACTAACTTGTGGGGAAGAGACCTTATGTCACAATTTAATGCACAACTTACCCTCTACTAACCATGCTTCGCTTGCATCTGACTCACAATAACCCTGTGTGGATTGATCAGTGGCCTCTCCCTTCTATAAAGCTTGAAGCCTTACATTCTCTTGTTCAAGAACAATTAGATAGAGGTCATCTAGAACCTTCATTGAGTCCATATAATACCCCAGTTTTTGTTATCAAAAAGAAAAATGGCGCTTGGCGCCTCCTTCAGGATTTAAGGGCTGTGAATTCGGTCCTCCTTCCAATGGGACCCCTGCAATGTGGTCTTCCAAATCCTAACATAATTCCTCAATAGTATGACCTTATCATTATTGATTTAAAAGACTGTTTTTTCTCCATTCCATTACATCAGTTAGATAGAAAATTATTTGCTTTTACAGTACCAACTTTAAATGATCAGAGACCTACCAAACGATATCAATGGAAAGTCTTACCACAAGGCATGTTAAACAGTCCAACTATGTGTCAATTTTTTGTGGATTTAGCCTTGCAACCATACAGGGACAAATATCCTCATTTTTTAATCTATCATTACATGGATGATATATTGGTATCTGCACCTGGCCCAAAGGGCACGGTATTAAAAACTCTGCCGTGCCTGACCTCCATTCTAGGTAAAGCAGGACTCACAATAGCCCCAGAAAAAGTACAATCCAAACCACCCTTTTCCTATTTAGGTCACAAGTTACTTGCTTCAGCTGCTGTTCCTTCCCTTTCCCTCCCAACACTTCCCCCAAAACCTACACTTGTGATCTTACAACAGTTCCTAGGAACCTTAAATTGGGCACGTCCTTATTTGGGTTTGACCACAGCTACATTAGCTCCTCTCTTTAATGCTCTTACACAAGGTAAAGCCCCTTCTGATGTTATCATTCTAAATAAAGAGCAGTTGCAGGCATTAAAAGACGTTTCTCATTCACTGGCTACTCGATGGGTGGATCGAGCTATAGAGAATTGCCCTTTATCAATTGCTTTACTAAATACTGTTCAGAGACCTACAGCTGTTATAATGCAATCTCATCAAACACAGGTTCTGATTTTAGAATGGCTTCATTTGTCTCACACCCCACGGACCACAATCACTAGTAAAGCCTCTGCATATTCCCAGTTGATCTTTAAAGGTCGACAAAGATGTAAACAACTCATGGGATGTGAGCCTGTTTCAATATTCACTCCTTGCTCACTGACCAC
>BLBF01012705.1:0-10441 GCA_015471245.1 Laticauda colubrina | reverse complement strand
AGCTGTAGCCTTGCTACTTTTATATGGTTTTCATAACCACACCCACAATTGCTATTTTACATTTAAAGCTGCATACATTAACTATGATTCATAGTTAGTATTTCACCTAAAACAGTTAGGGTGAACAATGTTATCCCTAACAGTTGTTGCTTAGGAAATATTCCATCCAATTACTCACAATATTGTCATAATGTTTCTAATGGCTATCATTGTAATGTATATCTTCCTAAGAACCGCCTTGGCCGCTTCCACACCATCGGAGGATACTCTGCAGTCTACACCACTTCAGGAGGAAATTTAACATCACGTCTGAAAGGAATGTATTTTATCCCTGGCAATAACTCTGTCTGGGCTTGTTCCACCGGTCTCACAGCATGTGTCTATGGGGATGAACTTATTAAATCCAAATCATTTTGCATTCAAGTATGGCTTGTACCAAAAATTAACATGTATAACTCTGATGATTTTATATCCCTACAGGCACCCATGGAATACCCCCTCAGAGCAAAGCGAGAAATTATTAGTACTCTCACTCTAGGTTTACTGCTTGCTCTGGGCACCACGGGCGCAGCCACGGGCATTGCAGGACTAGCTGTCTCTGAACAAAAAATTACAGCTCTAGGTTCAGTCATTGATGATGATTTGTTACGAATTGAGAAGTCAATTACAGCTTTGCAAAACTCCTTGACTTCCCTCTCAGAAGTGGTCTTGCAGAATCGCAGAGGTTTAGATCTGTTATTTTTAAAACAAGGGGGATTGTGTGCTGCGCTAAAAGAAGAATGTTGTTTTTATGCTGATAACAGAGGGATTGTGTTGGATTCTATGAAGGAATTAGAAAAACACTTAAAAGACAGAGAAAACGAAAGGTTAAACATGTATAATTGGTATCAAGGCTTGTTTTCTATTTCACCCTGGCTTACAACCCTTATAACTGCATTGGCAGGACCATTAATAATCATTATATTAATATGTATTATAGGACCTTGTTGTTTTAATAGAATATTGCAATTTTTGAAAAATCAATTATCCTCCATAACTGCTAATGTTAATGTGCTATTGCAAGCTCATGTTAAGCCCTTAACACCGGATGAAAAAATGTCATTGCTGAGTTACCGCTCCTTGGACAACCCTGACGCTGATGGATCGCACCCCTGCCTAGATGACTGGGACGGTGAACATTTTAGAAAAAAGGTTCCTGTCTTCTTGGACAAGGAAGAAGATTCGTCATAAAAAAATAAAAACAGAGGAGATGTTGTAACTATGTATCATTTATGTGTTTTCAATTGTATATCAATGCAACTATGGATCATTCAGACATTTCAACATTGTATCATTTCACATGTAATCATTAAGCTTCTGTCTTCTCAGTGACCTTTTACAGGGCACGTACAGAGACAAGGAGTCAAACCTTAACCTAGGTTCTGAATAAACAATCACCCCCTTTTGAATGAGCATAATAAAAGAGCTTGTACCCAGCCATTCTGGGCGCACTCATCCCGAGGAACTTCGTCTCCTGTCGTTTCTTTCTCCTTCGCTCCCTATCATGAGACGCCCATCTGATGCAGGATAGCAGATACCGCAAACAAATCTGAAAAATGTTGGAAATGTCATCAGATACCTGGCTCATACTATCATATGTGGTGGACTTGTGAGAATGCCAGAAAATATTGGACTAAAATTCACATGTGGTTGGAAAAAATGACAAAGAAACACATAGATTGGAAACCAGAGATCTTTTTATTGGGAATTTTACCTGATATATATAATAAAGACTTGAAATATTTGATTGTAAATGTATTAACAGCGGCTAGGATTGTATTTGCTAAAAACTGGAAGAATGAGAAAATACCATTGCAGGAAGAAATTATTAAGAAAATATTGGAATATGCTGAGATGAGTAGATTGACATTTGAAATTAGAGAACAAGAAGATAAACAATTTTATGCAATTTCGGTTTTTTTTATCAATGGTTAGATGATAAAATACAATAATAGAGCATTAGTATTATATATATGAAGGGTTTTTAGGATTGATTTGTTATGATTATATGATAAGTTATAGAATAAACTGTTTGAAGTATTGTTATCTCACAAAGCATGAATGATTAAAAGTATAGTCAGAAAAAGATTTTTTTATTTTTTTTTAGTAATATTAGAATATGGATTGACAATATGAGTGGTTATGCAATATAACTGTAATTGACACTATAAAATGAATGCACAAAACTGATGAACCAACCGATACACCGGAAGTATATATGAGAGTAGATGTTTTTAATGTTTTGTACGTTTGTCTATTTGTAGAAAATTAATAAAATTTAAAATAATAATAATAATAATAATAATAATTAGAATATCGTGTAAAAGTTCATTTATTTCAGTAATGCAACTTAAAAGGTGAACCTAAGATATGAGATAGACTCATTACACACAAAACAAGATAGTTCAAGCCATGATATGTCATAATTGAGATGATTATGGCTTACAGCTCATGAAAACCCCAAATCCACAATCTCAGAAAATTAGAATATTGTGAAAAGGTTCAATATTCTAGGGTCAAAGTGTCCCACTCTAATCAGCTAATTAAGCCAGAACACCTGCAAAGGGTTCCTGAGCCTTTAAATGGTCTCTCAGTCTGGTTCAGTAGGAATCACAATCGTGGGAAGAACTGCTGACCTGATAATTGTGCAGAAAACCATCACTGACACCTTCTATAAGGAGGGAAAGCCTCAAAAGGTCATTGCAAAAGACGTTGGATGTTCCCAAAGTGCTGTATCAAAGTCCATTAATAGAAAGTTGTGTGGAAGGGAAAAGTGTGGAAGAAAAAGGTGCATAAGCAGCAGGGATGACCACAGCCTGGAGAAGATTGTGAGGAAAAGGCCATTCAAAAGTGTTGGGGACTTTCACAAGTGTTGTGATGATGAGGCAGTTGAGGTGTTTGATCATCATCAACTGAATCATGATGAACTTTATTGGAGTTTAAATCTTGTATTTATACACATTTTTGGTTATCCTCCATCACTGGTTAACTTTGGTTACTGCTTAATTTTCATTACTGTTTAGCATAATAGTAATTAACACAATTAATTATCTCTGGCTAAAGTCTAACATATGTTTACTTCCTCTCTCTAATCCTCTCTCTAATCCTCCTTTAGATTAGTGACTTTGTTTGCCTGAGTTGTATTTGCTTGTAAACATTCTTTATCTGAGGTTTGCTATCTGAGATAAGAACATTCCTGCAATTACAACTCTACATATCCCCGTTTTTTATTTTAAATGGAGGATTCAAAGATTTATGAATGTATCGCAATTGTAGAGGATTAAGAGAAGGGGAAGCAGGATGAAACAATGTGAATAAATTTGGAATATATTGAATAAAACAACAGGTTGCAATTAGTACAATAATAATAATTATAACATAATACAAAAACTGTCTGAGCCAAAACCAATCAGGGAGCCAATTGGTTAGCCACTCAAAAGGTGAGTAATGAGCATGGATATTATTTTGAATGTATGATTGTAAATTGGCAAGCTCATTCTCAATAGTTTTATTCAAAGAATGAAAATGCACAGCACATCCACGGTGTCCAACTAACTTAAAGAACCCTCCCTGATGGGCTAAAATATTAAATATTAAATATTACTAAAAAACACTGCTGTAAGACATCTTGATTTAAGTCTTCTATTTCATGCTGCAAATCATGAATAATAGAAGCAGTAACATTGATGGATTTTTCAAGTTTACAGGTGAGACCAAGAATAGATCATCTGTTTTCTTGAGCAATTATGCCAGGATAAGAGCCTAGAGTAAGGACTCCTTGTCGAGTTGATGGGAGTGTACCTATTTGAACAGGTAGAGTAAAATAACCTATAGTTGCACATTGATAATTCTGAGGATGAACATTAGTAGCATATTTATCAAAAAAGAACCACATGTTAGGATCCTTAAGCTTCCAACCAGCGCATATCGATCCTGTATTAGACTGATCAGAGGCATTAAAAATAGGAAAATTGTCAGGAAACATATCAGGAGTTATATTAATTCCATGCAAAGAAGAATTAAAGGTACCTGACAACCAATAGTAGTTAGAACAATAACTATAATTCCCCAGCTTTTTTAATATGTGCTGAGCAGCATCATAATCAGACCAATTATGAAGCCAAGTTTGTTTTGGGTGACAACAGAAACACAGACCCCTTGTAAATTGACTAACTTTCAAGTAACGCCAACGGACAGAATTCAATTGCATAGGGGGGTTTAGAAAATAGCCAGGAGTGTGAAATAGATTGTAGTTGTGAGACAATAAATGTAGATGACATGATCAAGTTAGGGGTAAAAGAAACTTGACCAAATGCCATTGGGGGCTCATAGTATAAAGTAATATTTGTGCCATGGTCATAAACATGTATTGGGCATGACAAACCCACAAAATAGGGTTAAGACGAACCACAGAAGTGTCATTTTGAGCAGAAACACCATTAACCATAAACAAGAAAATACAAAGTAAAATGGTAACAGAGTTGGCAGTAATAATAGCAAAAGCAGCAGCAACAAGATTTTCAGGAGTCTGAGGTAATGAGGCCTGTTGCAGTTGTTGTTGAGCTTCATATGAAGTAGATTTAACCCAGCCCCAAGTGATGGGTTGCAGGCGCTTTGACCTTGGAAGATGGACTTCTGTGTTCAGATGAAGATTGAAATCTGGAATAAGGTTGTAAAGGCCCTGATGCCATGCCATGATACGAATGAACACAGCGCGCTGGAACCCATACTGCTTGTCGAGCAGAAGGATCTTCTAGGGCGGTGTAACCGCGACCCCAGGTGATCCATCAATAAAGACTGTAAGAGCTTTAGAAATAGGATTTCGCATAAAAATGAAAGAAAAGGCCAGATTTAAAGTAGTAGTAACCATTATTCTAGGATCTTTGGGTAAAGAATACAAGTTTCCCACATATTGAGAAAAGGCTACCTGATATGATTCTGAAATCATCATCAAATGCTCATGTTCAACTTTTGTACGAGTGAAAGCTATGCTAATGAGATCTTGTCCACATATCGATGCTTAAACTTATTCAATATTTCTTGAAGGCATGTTCTTTGAAGATCAGTTAATACAACTAGATCTCCTGGTGATTATACTCCCTTCAAAGACTGAAATAAGGGCAACATATCACCAGTTGTAATGTAGAAGAATGGGCGTGCCCAATTAATAATGCCAAGTAATTTTTGCCATTGTACTAATGTATATGATTTCTGTACTTCTAATTCAGGAAGAATTGGAATGAAGGAATTGTGCAACATTCTATGTCCTAAGTAGGTATAAGGTTCTACCTTTTGAATTTTGTCTGAGGCTATGTACCATCCCTGTTGTGCCACAATATCCATTAACTCTTTTAACAATGTAGATTCGTCAAAATCCGGGGCTGCTATCAATATATCATCCATATAATGATAGACTAAATAGGAAGGAAATTTATTCCAAAAGAGTTGAAGGGTATTATCCACGAAATATTGACAAAGTGTAGGGGAATTAAGCATTCCCTGAGGCAACACTCGCCAATGATATCGTTTTGTGGGCATGCTATTATTAAAAACTAGGACAGTAAATGCAAATTTTTCTTTGTCTTGAGGCTGCAAAGGTATAGTAAAAAAGCAGTCTTTAAGATCAACTACCAATAATTTATAAAAATTAGGAATTAAGTTAGGATTTGGTAGACCACATTGTAAAGGCCATTTCCCATTTTTCTTTTTTACAACAAAAATAGGAGTATTCCAAGGACTAGTAGAAGGTTCTATATGACCAGCAGCCAATTGTTCTTGAACCAATTGTTGTAAAGCAGCGAGTTTTTCCTTTGATAATGGCCATTGTTCCACCCAAACTGGCATAGAACAGAGCCATTTAAAAGGAAGAGCCACCATCAAGAATCAAATGGGCATTAAGAAGAAAAAGGACATCACGGCCCCAGATATTAGTATGAATATCTAGAATATATGGTTGTAGGAAAAAGGACTTACCAGAAGATGTTGTAACATTAATTTCCTGAACACTCTGCCAAGCAGCTTTAGAACCTCCTATTCCCCACAATGAAGAAACTGTCATTTTTGGCCACTGTACTGGCCACCGGAAAGAGGAGATGACAGTAACATAGGCTCCAGTATCCAATAACCCTTGAAATGGTTGTTTATTAAGGAAGAGTATAACAAAGGACAAGAGGAGTTCAGCTGATGAAGTAAGCCTACAGATAAAGAAGTTGATCCAAATCCTGCATCCCCACAATTACTTATACCGGGAGATAGAATTTCATATGGAAGAAGAAGCAATTAAGCAACAGAGGAATTACAAGGAAGAACTTGAGGAAGATTCACCCAAATCTGAATCATGAGGATACCAGTGTAATCTGAATCTATTACCCCAGGCACAACAAAACAGCCCTTTTTGTGTGCAGAAGAACGAGGCAAAATTAAGCCAACTAATCCTGAAGGAAGAGGACCTTTAAATTGAGATGGAACTATTTTAACTTCCATGGGAAATTTAAACTCAATTTCCTATTGAGTGATTAAATCGATCCTAGCGCTACCGGCTGTGGCTGGGGAGGAGTGAGAGAGACTGCTGGAGGAGTCAGAGTGATGGGAAAGGCATGCTTTGGATTCTGGGTGGGTGCCGCATCCACTGTCTGTAACTGCCTTTTTTAAACTCTCTTAAGATCTGATAAGGCAGACCCTCCCATTCTGCTACTTGCAGTCCAAGCTGTGGCCCTGACCAGGACGATATTGTACTAGACAAACAGGCAGTAATTCTGCAAGCTCTGTTCCTGAGACAGAGGCATCCTTTTTACAAGTCTCTACCATTTTCTGAAAAAAAGACTGAACAATAGAGTCAGGAGGCTTTTGTCCTGTATCTGCAGGAACTGAGGGAATTGAAGACATATATTCAGGTGAAGAAGGGGGACAAATGACAGCATAAGTATAGCGTGAAGGTGGAGGTGTTAAAAAAGAAAGTTCATTGTGACCAAATGTTTCAATTGCATGCCTACATATGCCACACCTGCAAAACTTCTATTTTTGCTTGAGGTTCAGTGTGTAATGTTTTCCCAATATGTTCCCAATCAGTTAATTTTGAAGACCCCCTTTCTGGGTACCATAGGCACTGAGTTGCAATCTCCTGGACCAGCCTTAAGAGATTTCTCTGTGATACCTCAGTATTATTCTTTTTCAACAAATAGCCTAATTCATCTACATGCTTCCTTTGTTCCTCAGAAAGCGAAGACCCCATACTTACAGAAACCAAAAGGTTGAAGAAACCACAAAGGGTTGAAGGTGCACCAAATCCTGTAAGAGGGTCCTGTGCACCAAATCCTGTAAGAAGGTGCACCAAATCCTGTAAGAAGTAAGAGGGTCCCTGTTCTTGCGCCACTTGTTGTAAAGATGAGGCAGTCGAGGTGTTTGATCATGATCAACTGAATCATGATGAACTTTATTGGAGTCTAGTCTTGTATTTATACACATTTTTAGTTATCCTCCATCATTGGTTAATTTTGGTTACTGCTTAACTTTCATTACTGTTTAGCATAATAGTAATTAACACAATTAATTATCTCTAGCTAAAGTCTAACATGTGTTTACTTTCTCTCTCTAATCCTCCTTTAGATTAGTGACTTTGTTTGCCTGAGTTGTGTTTGCTTGTAAACATTCTTTATCTGAGGTTTGCCATCTGAGATAAGATAATTCCTGCAATTACAACTCTGCACACAAGGAATGGACGGAGACTGGAGTCAGTGCATCAAGAGCCACCACACACAGATGGATCCTGGATATGGACTTCAAATGTCGTATTCCTCTTGTCAAGCCACTCCTGAACAACAAACAATGTCAGAAGCATCTTACCCGGGCTACAGAAAAACAGAACCGGTCTGTTGCTCAGTGGTCCAAAGTCCACTTTTCTGACAAGAGCAATGTTTGCATCTCAGTTGGAAACCAAGGACCCAGAGTCTGGAGGAAGAATGGAGAGGCACATACTGCAAGATGCTTGAAGTCCAGTGTTAGATTTCCACAGTCTGTGTTGATTTGGGGAGCCATGCTATCTGCTGGTATTGGTCCACTGTGCTTCATTAAGTCCAGCGTCAACACAGCCGTCTACCAGGAGAATTTGGAGCACTTCACGCTTCCTTCCACAGACAAGCTTTATGAGGGTGCTGACTTCACTTTCCTGCAGGACGTGGCACCTGCCCACACTACCAAAAGCACCCAAATCTGGTTCAATGACCGTGGGATTATTGTGCTTGATTGGCCAGCAAACTCACCTGTCCTGAACCCCATAGAGAATCTATGGGGCATTGCCAACAGAAAGATGGGAGACATGAGACCAAACAATGCAGAAGAGCTGAAGGCCGCTATTGAAGCATCCTGGTCTTCCATAACACCTCAGCAGTGCCACAGACTGATAGTTTCCATGCCTTGTCGCATTGAGGCAGTAATTGTTGCAAAAGGGGCCCAAACCAAGTCCTGAGTTCATAAGCATGCTTGTACTTTTCAGAGGTTCAATATTGTTCTTTGTACAATCTTTGTTTTATTGATTGCATGTAATATTCAATATTTTCTGAGATTGTGGATTTAGGGTTTTCATGAGCTGTAAGCCATAATCATCACAATTATGACAAATCACAGCTTGAACCATCTTGCTTTGCATGTAATGAGTTTATCTCATATATTAGTTTCACCTTTTAAGTTGCATTACTGAAATAAATGAATTTTTGCACAATATTCTAATTTTTTGAGTTTTACCTATTTCTTAATTTCAACCATATAGGGATGAAACAACAACTGGAGATGACTTAATGTTACTCTTTACCAGTAGTTTAGGTAATACCTAAATATTTCAGTAACTGCCAAGACCATTTCAACCAAGATATAATTCTTGGATTATATCTATCTAAACTCTTTTCTCCAGATATAGACAAGAGCAGTTATTTTTAAACGAAAGGTATTTTGAGCAGATCCTGAAAGTAATTGAACAATTTGTAATTGCTTCTTTCTGAATCCAATTAGGATGCCACCATTGTATAAAACAAGAGACAATCAAGAGTTTTTTGTGGGCATCGGATGGAGGGTTAATTACATTATTCTAAACCGGGAATGTGGCTTATAACTGGGTGAAACAGTTTAGTAACCACTTGACTAGGGAATATTTTTAAGGTATACATAACTACAAACTTAATATACATTTTACCAATGGGCAAACCCATTGATAGCAATTGTTTTTTTTTTTTCTATATCAAGTTGTCTGTATTAAGTTGTCATATAAACTTGGCATTCAAAATACAAATATAGAACAAAGATGAATCAGGGTTTTGGCAAAAATCAAAATACAGGCAGTCCTGATTTAGTGACCACAACTTGGACCGGCAACTCAGTTATGCAAAGAGGTCACTGAATAAAACCACAAATATGTTTACAATCTCAATTCAGCTTTCCTTTGCTTTACAGATTTGTGAAGGTTATAAATGCAAGGAATGGAGGCAAGGTTAGTTTTTCATCAAAGCTCATTTTTTGTTGAAACTGTGAATAGTTGTTATGAGGTATTCATTAAGCAAGACTACTTGTGTAAATTTATAAAAAATGCTTTGAAACTTATCATATGTAGAGGTACAAGGAATTTATAAAATCTCATGCACAAAGGGAATGTAGACTTTATTATTTTACTTCTTTGCTATTTCTTCTGGAATAACTGTTTCTTCACAGATCTACCTACAGGTAATCAAATAACATTATGTTGCACCCTGTTGCAAGTTCTCATTTACATGTATGCTAAAGGTAACACAATTATGGTCACTGGTTCTTAATAGTTCCCAAAGTCTTGCAATTTGTTCACCATTTAAAAATAAATCTTTCCTCCCTGTTCAGTTCCAACAAAAAATGTTTAAAGGCACAGTCATTTAGGATGCATAGAAATCTGGCTCCTTTTTGTGTTCTGTGCATGAAAATACTGAATTTACATGAAGATAACTGATGACGACCTGTTGGAATAAATTGGTTCAGGCCCAGCAGTGTGACTAGGCCAAAAGCCAGCACATGAACCAGGGACCTAGTACCTCTGCAAAAAGTACCTGGGGAAAATATCTTAAGTTGCCACTATTTAGTCAGCACGCAACGCGACATACGCAAGTAGGGAACTGTGACCATAAAAGGTTAAAAGCTATATGTTAACCAATAAAGTTGCTTAAAGCATTGCAGCAAAATGTACCCAACGATACTGTTACACCGTAAACTTCCTGCCTTTGATGCTCATTACCTTAAGCTGTTACACCGCAACCTTCCTGCCTTTGATGCTCATTACCTTATTTGTACTTTTCTATACACTTCCTTGTATGCTCAATAAAAGAGGCTCTCAGCTTCAGTTCTGGGCGCACTCATCCCGAGAAGTCCTGTTGTCCGAGTCCTTCTTGCC
>BLBF01012703.1:0-27155 GCA_015471245.1 Laticauda colubrina | reverse complement strand
AGCAGAGCTACTGAGTTTGAGACACACTTCCTTATTCAATTCAATGGACCATCCAACATGACTTCGGTTCTGCTCACAATCCCCCCTTTTTTTCTTTTTCCACTCTTGTCTCAAACTCAAATAGCAGATTCTCTGCTTCTTTCAGAGTGATTTCTCTCTGATACATCATTAGAGGTTCTGCTTCCTGCTTCTTCTCAAATCTTGAACCCAAGGATTTCCCTATCTTCCCATATGTTGTTATTGCACCAGGGAGACACTGAACACAACAACACAACAATACACAGCATATAATAATCAATATAATTCCCATTATGGTAGATCTAAACCAAGTGGAACTGGGAAGCCAAGACCATAGTGCTCCCCACAGGTCTGGCAATGAGGAGTCCCCTCTTTGTGACAATGGATTAGAGTGAATACGTTCTTCCATTACTTTTACTGTCTTTATAATATTGGATTGGAAATCATGGATGTATACACAGCAATGTGAATGAATCAGAGCACACACACACCCTTTTGTAGCTAATACAATGTCTAAAGCATACCTATTTTGTGGAGCAACCTGTCTTACTTCAGAAAGCTCAGTGTTAATCATTTTAATATTCTTCATTGTATCATTGAACATTGTTACCCTGAAGTTATTTAGAATATGTATATCTCGGTAGTTCATGGCTACTCCCAATGGTGTTATTATACCATGGGAGATTTGGGTCCAGAGTCTCCGAGTAAGGCCAGATTCTGAGTCTCTTTTATTACGTATCCGGCCTTGGGGAAGGCCATCAAGTTTATATAATACCGGTATCACATACCCGAGTGTACATGTGCCACTCCAGTAAGGTGGCATCTCCCTGTATGCATATTTCCCACACAATGCCCACCTAAAGCTTTCCATAGCATAGGTCTGTTGTGATGTTTGGGTCCAATTGATCATTTCTTCAAAATGCATACAAATCTGATATTGATCTTGATTAAAATAATCTAATTTATGATAACTCTTGGTATAGCTATGGTTACTACAGGATGATGGCATATCAAAAGTCTTATTACATTTTTCCCAATCTCCTAAATGGAGCCCTCTAGTTTCATTTCTCCTAAAACACACATACGCCTTTTCCCTTAAATGAACAAAAATCCTTCCTGTTATATTTCGTTCTACACCATATTTTTCTGTCCTGTGCCCCTGTGGTCTTAGTCTGTTCCGATCAAGTGGAATTGCATGTAGGATTAATCCTTCACCTGTTCTTCCTGGCAGGTGCATGCATAACCAGCAATTGGTGATGTTCAAGAAATGTGAGACCTTCTTGAGATCCTTTATGAACACATTGTCATCCCACAAGTCTGTTCCCAAGTCACCTGCAGGTCCAACATATTGTGAACTTCTTTGATGTATTAATGTAAATATAGTTGCAACAAATAGTCCTCTCCAGAGTTCAGCCGACATCTCCATGGTGGTTTCTGCTGGCTATTTCTTCAAGATTAACGGCTGACTGTCCACTGGGATTGCCTTCCAAGGTTTCTCAGGTTCCAGTGCTTTCTTGACTCTGCTGTAATGTGTCCAGCCTCCTTCCCGAGTAGGGACTGCAGATTCAGTCGTCAGTAGCACCTGGTACGGACCTTCCCAGCTAGGTTGCAGTTTTTCACTTCTCCAAGTCTTTATCAGGACCCAGTCTCCAGCCTCGTATGGGTGTTGGCTACCAGCCAAAGGTGGTCGTTGCACCAACAGTCCCTGTTTGTGAAGAGAAAGCAAAGACCAAGACAGTGCCAGCAAATATTTCCAAAGGAACAAGTCCCTGAACTCTGGTATGGGATTGCCTAGTTTGGCCAAATGGGGTCTCCCCATCAGCATTTCAAAAGGAGAAACCCTTGTGTCTTTCCTTGGACAAGTTCTGATCCTTAGCAGAGCTAAGGGAAGATTCTTTGTCCATGGCAAGCCATTTTCAAGTTGTAATTTGGTCAAGTGTTTCTTCAGTTCCGCGTTCGCTTTTTCAATTTTTCCACTGGATTCAGGATGCCATGGCGTGTGTAATTCCCATTTCACCCCCACCACCTCCATTACTCTTTGCAGAACCTTTTGGGTGAAATGAGTTCCTCTGTCTGAATCTATTGCTTCCATCATTCCATATCATGGGATGATCTGTTCTAGTAAGATCTTGGTTACTGTGGGAGCTGTGGCTCTTCTAGTGGGATAAGCCTCTACCCACCCCGTTAGTTGATCTTTGATCACAAGCAGGTATTTCCAACCCCCCTTTTCTGGCAACTCAGTGAAATCAATTTGTGCTCTCTGAAAAGGCCAACCCACTAGGGGTCACCCTCCCATCTCTTTCTTGCGTGCCGCTTTCTTATTTACTTTCAAACAAATCAAACATTTCCAGCAGATGCTCTGAGCTACCGTCCTCATCCTCAGACTCCAATAGTGAGGTTTAACGGACATGACCAAGGCCTCCGTTCCCCAATGTCCTCCTTCATGAACTTTCTTCAATATTCCCCTCATGACAATGGGTGACACCACCTTGACTCCCTCCGACGTCTTCCATCCCTCTGGGGTTTTGACACATCCCTCTTTCTCCAACTCCAACTTTTCCTTTTTCTCTGGCTCCCATTCCTCCCTCTCATCTTCCTTTTGCAGTATTGGTATAGATACCATTACCAACTCTATCTCCCCTGCAGCTTCCTTCGCCCATTTGTCCGCCCATCGGTTTCCCACAACTTCCGGTGTGTTCCCCTTCTGATGTGCGCTCACATGGACAATTGATACTCGGCTGGGGAGTTGCAATGCCTCTAAGGCTTGTTCTATGTACTGCACTTGCTCTATTTGCTTCCCATCCGCCTTGAACCCAAGGATTTCCCTATCTTCCCATATGTTGTTATTGCACCAGGGAGACACTGAATACAACAACACAACAATACACAGCATATAATAATCAATATAATTCCCACTATGGTAGATCTAAACCAAGTGGAACTGGGAAGCCAAGACCATAGTGCTCCCCACAGGTCTGGCAATGAGGAGTCACCTCTTTGTGACAATGGATTAGAGTGAATACGTTCTTCCATTACTTTTACTGTCTTTGTAATATTGGATTGGAAATCATGGATGTATACACAGCAATGTTTCTTTCCAGATTTTCCCAAATGTGTGCACCACCCCCATGCATACTTGGAATCAGTCCAAATCATTATTTCCATCCCCTCAGCCAATTCCAAGGCTCTGGTCAGGGCAAACAATTCACATTTCTGAGCTGACCAAGCAGCTGGGAGTGACCCTTTCTCTATTACCTCACCTTCCCTGTTTACTATTGCAAACCCAGATTTTCACTTTCCATTTTCCACCCTGCTAGATCCATCTATAAACCACCTCTCTCCCTTCTCCAATGGAGTCTCTTCCAAGTCCTCTCTAACCTTCGTCATGAGATCCACTTGCAATAGACAATCATGGTCTTCCGGTTCCCACGCCTGCCTTTTCCCCTCCAAGAATTCTGCTGGATTTAGATTCTTGTCTGTCCCTATTACCACATCAGGACTGGTTCTCAAAATGGTTTCATACTTCAATATCCTCCCTTTGGTCATCCAAGTGGTAGTCAGCTGGCTCAACACTGAGTTGACCTGATGAGGCGAATGCACCACCAAAGCTCCCCCAAAGGTTAACTTTTTGCTCTCCACCATTAACATCGCTGTTGTTGCCATAGCCTGAACACAAACTGGCCATCCTTTCACAACCAGCTCCAAACCCTTGCTTAGGAAGGCTACCGGCTGGTACTGCCCTCCCCTCTTTTGGGCAAGGACTCCAACTGCTGTTCCCTGAGCCACCACCACATACAAATGAAACGGTAATTTCAGGTTTGGCAAGGCTAAAACCAGAGTGGTTGACAAAGCCTTCTTCAGCTCTTCCCACCTTTCACTATCTCCCTCCTCCCATTCTATGTGCTCTCCCTTTCCAGGCAACTTTCTGTGCAAAAATTGTGCCAACACTGTGAATTGGTCTACCCAGATTCTACAATACCCCAATAATCCCAACACTTTCCGCACCTCTGTCTTGTTCCTGGGAGGAGCCAAGCTCATGATCCCCTTCACCCTTTCATGGTCCAAGGACCTAACCCCCTGCTGAATGTAATGTCCCAAATATTTCACCTTTTTTTCAACAAACTGAAGCTTCTCTTTTGAGACTTTCAGCCCCTGCTCCTTCAGCCAATTCAACAGACTCACAGAAGCCGCTCTCACTTCCTTCTCTTTCTCCCCAGTTAACAACAAGTCATCCACATACTGAATTAGGGTGATTCCTTTCTCTCTCTCAAACGACACCAACTTTTCTTCCAACGCCTGTCCAAACAACAAAGGGCTCTCGATATATCCCTGAGGAAGTACCGTTCACCTCAACTGCTGTTTCCTTCCACTCTCAGGATCATTCCATTCAAAGGCAAACAAGTCTCTCCTCCTCTCCTCCAAAGGGCACGCCCAAAAGGCACCCTTCAGATCTATCACAGTAAACCATTTGTCTTTGGGGGGGATCCACCCCAAGATGGTATAGGGATCAGGAACCACTGGGAATCTAGGAACCACTATCTCATTGGTCCTCCTCAAATCATTAACCAATCTATACTTCCCATCCTTTTTTATTACTGCTAAAACCAGTGAATTGAATGGTGACATAGTAGGTTCCAACAGTCCCTGTTTCAATAATCTGTCAATCACTGGTTTCAACCCTTCCCTACCTCTCTTACTCAGAGTATATTGTGGAATCCACAGTTTAGTTATCCCTGGTTGTATCTTGATCTGAATGGGCTGAATTGCCATCCTACTAACCCCTTCACCTCCTGCCCACACATCTGATGATATCTTCTCCTCATCTTCCATTGTTAACATATACATGTGAACTTCTTTCCTTCTATCCCACAATTCTATTCCAAAAACATCCAACAAGTCTCTTCCTAGCAAGTTCACCCCTGAATCCGGAATATACAATATTTCGGTTTCAGTTACCACATCATTCAATTCCAATCTCACCTCTTCCAAAATCTTGACCTCTTGGGATTTCCCACTCACCCCAACCACCTTGAAAGTCTGCTTTGACCTGCATGCTCCCTTTACAGGATCGCATACAGATGTCCGGTTTGTGCCGGTGTTGATCAGGAACAGCCGTTCCTGATGGTCAGGACCCACTAACACATTTACCAATGGCTCCCTGTGGGTCCCTCTTGGGGAGCCAGAACTTCCCTAATCGTATAGGGCATAGCTTCGTTCCTCTGGGGTTTTGGGACATTCGCGTGCAAAATGTCCCTCTTTCCCGCATCTGAAGCAAGTTCTACTCTGGGACGGCCATTGGAATCGACCACCTCGATTGCCCCCTGGACCTCCTCGCCTAACCGGGGGTCTCCACTCCCTGCTAGGAGATCTTTCATCTCTCCACCTTGGCCTCGGATCTGACATCTGGGTCTCCCTGTTTTTCCTAACTTCATTCTTGGCTGCCATTTGCACCGCAGCTACCATCATCTGAGACTTCTGTTTGGTTTTAACTGAGTCTCGGTTTACAAAAACTAGTTGAGCTGCTCTCATCAAATCTGTCATGCCCAAATCAGTCCATCCCTCTGTCTTCTGGATCTTTTTCTGGATATCTGGCCATGCTTTGGTGACAAATGGCATCTTCAGGAGAGTCTCGAAGGCAGGGGTTTCTGGCTCCACTCTGGAGTACTTGGTTAACCCTTCACGGAGCCGAGCACAGAAATCCCCTGGGGACTCATCCTTTCCTTGTGTTATTTCAAATGCTTTGGTCAAGTTTTTCCCTTGAGGGATGGCCAATTTAATTCCTTCAAGGATCATGCATTTCATATCTCTCATGTCCTCCCTATGAGCGTTATTATTGATGTTCCAATTTGGATCGGCCATGGGGAACTTTGTGTCTGCAGCCACTGCTCCCTGTTGCCCTGTATGTCTCCTATCCCAGGCAGCCATTGCTGCCCTCCTAATGAGGTTCCTTTCTTCATGGGTGAAAAGGTGTCCAAGAATATACATCAGTTCTTGGTATGTGTATTCATTGGGCCCCAGAAACAATTCTAACTGTTCCGCCACTTCATGAGCATTCTCATGGAGTTTCGGAAGGGTCTTTTTCAGATCCCGTAACTCAGCAGATTTTATGGGGACAGCCACGAAAATGGTGACTGGATTCCCCTGCCATTCATGCCATTTGGGACTTCTCTGACTGGGAAAGCCGACACGGGATTGGCCGACCTTCCTCCTAGAGGCAAATTCTCTAGGTCCTTGTTTAATTGAGCCAGTTCCCTTCTGAGCCCTGGATATGCAGGTGGAGGTGGAGCCTGGGCAACTGGAGCCGGCAGGGCCCGTGGTGCCGGGACTGCCAGAGCCGATGTTGGTGGACTCACCATCCAGTCCTCAGTTTCGCTTTCCTCCACCTTGCTGACAAACTGTCCTACTTCTGTTTCTGGTGGAACTGGACCTTCAAAGTGAGCATGATACCATACCTCCACATAGGGTATTTGCTCCTTCATCCGGTGTTTCACTATATACTCTTTCAACTGAGTTATCCAGTACGTGCTGGTATTCCCTTCGGGATCCCAGTGGTAAGGAAACTCAGGGTCTACTAGGGGATACTTCGGCCACCTATATTGGCATAGGTAGATCATTTTCTTTTTCTCTAGACTCCAAGTGTAAGTCCTCAGATGGGGCAATGACCATTGTTCTAGTGGTTGACCCAATGGGGAGTCAGTCGGAATCAGCCTTCTTGGGGTCTTTTCTATCTCAATACCCATTCCCTCTTGGAAAGTCTCACACTTGCTTTGTCCCTTTCCCATTCTCCACGCTGCCTGCCAACAATCTCCCAGAGATTCCCAACTCAGGGATTTACACTGTCCTCCAGCAGTCATTGGATTCCCAGAGTTTAAGGACAGTATATCCCTTCTTCTATCCCGAAAGGCAACGAACTCACCTGATACACCCCTGGTCTCCTGGAGACGAAAGGACTGTGGGCGTCCCCACTTCAGGTGATCAACGACACTCCCAGAGCGTCAGGCTGGCTTCTCTCTCTCTTGTTTCCAAGGATTGTCTGCTGAGTGCAGTTACCTCGGGATCCAACTGAGACAAGCGAGGTCCCCTCTACAATGGGAGGCAGTGGCGCCACACTTATCCAGTCCCTTTTCTCCAGTCGAAATTCCATCGGGCCCCACGTTGAGCGCCAAATGGTGAGGTGGAAGCAGATAAAAAAACCACCAAAACATTCGTTGATCCAAGGAAAACAAGGTTTTCTTCATGTGTCTGCAGAGACGGGTTCCCTCAGGCATTGAAGGAACACAGAGCAAAATTCAGGCAGCATTTTTATACCCTAACTGTCCGCCTCCTCGTACGAGGGCTTGGCTCACATTCTTTCGGTTTTCAAATTGACACATATATTTCGAAGGTTCATACTAGCTCCCTATCTAGCAAAAGTAGTTACACGGTTTCTGACATCGCAGCACTTTATTACAATTCCCCATTGTTCTAGCCTTATCTTGTTTTTTCTCTTGTGCACAAACTGGAACACTTTCTTATTTAGCAGAGCTACTGAGTTTGAGACACACTTCCTTATTCAATTCAATGGGCCATCCAACATGACTTCGGTTCTGCTCACACTTCTCATGACTCCATTAACATGCATTTCTCCCCTCTTCTTACACCCATAATTTTAAGGTGTGATATCAGAACAATCTTGATAATTTCAGGTGAACTGAAAGTCTTGGAGCTGCTTCCTAGGAGCAGAAGGCCCATTGCTCCATCCCAGCGAGGATGAAAGAGAGGCATGGAGAGCTCTGGCCAGGTCTGGCCTCCTTAAGAGCCTCCCAGATGATGTACCTGCCTCTTTAGGGGACACTTTTCCCCAAGCAGGATAAGAGGAAGCTTTTTTCCCTAATGGGGAATTCAATCACGATTCAATCCCATCTGATACAGTCCAAGTCTGGAATCAGGCCCCGGTCAGCAGAATTGCCACCTTCATGGCTCTTCTGGGCACAAGGAGCAAACAACCGGAGGCTTCTAGCAACACATTTCCCAGCCCTTATGGGTTTCTCACCCATTTGATGGAGACCCTCAATTGTGCGTGGTCCACAAAATGGAACAATATGGAAGCCTCCCAAGCAGCCTCAGGGGAAAAAATCCAGTTTCTACTGCCCAGATTCAATTCTCGCTGAAGGTTAATCACCTTTGGGGAACAGCATCAGCCCTCTTGAAATGGGACCTCAGGCTTTGGAAAACAGAGGAAAGACACCAAACTTTCTCCTAACTTGTTGAGCACCTTTAGCCGTGAAACAACATCTTGCTTGATATAAAATGTCTGTCTTTCAAAATGTGCCAGAAGCTCATCCCTGGGATCATCCCTGGGAACAATGAACAAGCTCCAAATGAGCAGATCTGCTCCTACCTCTCCATTTGGGTCCATGTAGAGTTTATATTCTGAAATATTTATAAACTCATTCTTCTCCTGGGAAGGATGGAACTAGAATGGGAGTATGCAGCAATTTTAAAAGCAGAAAAATTTGTTTCTTATCCCAGATGGTTTTTCACATTTGAATCTTTCTTCTGTTGTTGCCTAATTTACAGACATGTTTGATTAGGAAAATAAGTGTTTCTAAAATCCTACAAAAATTTGTCGATCATATTTTGACAATATAGATTTTGAAAAAATATAGTTGAACAACAGAAAAAAGGAGATTTATGAACTCCCAGAAAGCAACAGGTTGGTTATCGGAAACAGGGATTTGTCAAGAAGAAAATTGTCAGGAAAATCCTCTCCCAGGAAACCCAGAGAGGAAACCTGAGCTAGGCCCACTTCGCTGTAATGCTGCACTGACAGGATTTAGGGAGTCAGAATGTACAAATCTCCCATCAACCATTTTTTGTTATGCAGCTGTCGGTTTCCTCCTCTAATCTGGTTCTTCCCCAGGCAGAATCTCTCCTCCACCCCCCAAAGTCTTTCCCTCCTATCACTGCCCTTTCTAAATGGATGGTGGGAAAGGCGGTATATAACTTATGTGCTCTATGCAAGTCATCCTCACATATTATTACATTTCCTAAATGCATTATGGAAATACTGCTGGTATAATTTGATCTGAGGAAAAAGTAACAATTTTGTGATGCGATCAGAAACCCAGTTAAGTGAGGGGTGGATGGTATGATAATTAAGTGGATAAAAACTCATTTAAAAATTGTACTCAAATAATATTTAGTTTTGTAAATTTTTGTCAAAAAAGTGGGAAGATATCACATTTTATCATAATTCATCTATTTTTCTATGTTTTCATTCATATGATAGAGATAATAAATCACTATCATACAAGATTTATAACAATTTTCATGCAAATATACTTTGACCTTATCTAAACATTACAAAATTTCCAGAAAAAATATTTCTGATTTCCTCCTAAAAAGAACTGTTTGACTAAAAAGCAGTAGAAAACTATCTGGTTTGAGGATTTGATAAATTATAGTATCTTGTATAAGAACATTAATGATGCACTGGATGAAGGATTGTGCCAAGCTTGATAAGTATCTAAGGGAGCCAATTTGGTCTACTGGTTAAGCCCCTGAGCTAGAAAGCAAGAGGCTGTGAGTTCAAGTCCTTCCTTGACAATGAAAACCATCTGGGGGATTTTGGTCTGCTCTCTAAAGACCTGGTCCCATTGCACTTACAGATGCAAAAACGTGAAAAAAAGTTTGCCGTCCATTGGAAAATGCTATGCATCCGTTGTGTACTCACTGCATACGTATTTCATGCGCTCTATCGGTCGAGCATCCGTCCACTACAATTTCATCCGCGCAAGAAATTTTGAGCTGCACAAAACTTTGTGAACGGTTGAACTTTCCATCGCGTACGATGTACATCCACAACATATACAGGCAACAAACGTTCTATGTCGTTCAACTTCTTGTTCCATTGATGTTATACATTATCTGCTTCTGCTTAAATCAATATATAGCAACATCAAGGGAACAAGAAGTTGCATGTATGCATACACAAATGTAATTTTTTTTTAAATAAAAGTGTTTTTTTTAATACATAAACAAAACAAACCTAAAACTTAAACCATGTTCAGTTACATACAGTGTGTTGGTTGGTACAAATCACTTGTGCACAATCTCTGCAGTCTTTCCCTTTCCAATTTGCATTCATCCTTATATCATAAATCCACTAAATATATTTAGATTATTACCATTATTACTTACTTACTAGACTATTAATATTACATCATTTTATGTGAGCAAATCTACTTTATAATGTTCATTTCATCATCACCAATCTATTCTATAATTATATATAATCCTTACTTTACCTAACATCTGTAATTCTATTATCCTTATATTATAAAGTATTATAAAATATTTCATGAATGAAAAAGCAAAGCAGAAACAAATATCAATTAGTACAGCAATATAACAAAAATTGTTTAAATTTCTTTACATTGGCATATTTCTAATTTTGTTAATTATATCAACATGTTTCTAATTATCAACCTTCTGTATTTAATTCATACCCAGCAATGAGCATTCTCCGCCTAATTTCTACCTCTTATCTTTATTCATTTCTGCACATTGTAATTTTTTAATTTCATTTTTTTCTATGGGGATCTCTTTGTTTTTCCACTGTTGTGCAACCATAATTCATAATTAACACATGTAACATTAAATATGTATTGTACTCCCTTTATTTATGTGGGTGGCAACAATAATATTTCTAGTTTTAAAATTTAAATCTATTTGTTGGTTTACCATTTTTGTTAACCTTGACACTGTATCCTCTTGAATAGCTACACTAGGAGAGCTCAATATTGAATTCATATATTCCAGTTTTTTAAACTGAGGAATAAATTTCAGAAAAAGAATTCAGTATTGCTCTGTGAATGTGCCTTTCAATTCCATTCATAATCTAACTTCTTTGATGATTTTGTACCATTATCTTTTTTTTTGGGGGGGGGGGATGATATATACCTGCATAAGGTTGTAAAATGCTTCAGTATATCTTTAAGCTGCATTCTAAAAAGGTTAAGCTCATGTCACACTGAACCACCGGATGCAAAGAGGATGTAAAACAGACAAAAAAGCTTGCCATCCATTCGAAAACGTGATGTACTCACTGCCTCCGTTTTGCTTCCTCTCTATCCATCCAGCATCAGTTTATTGATGTTTCATCCACTCCAAAAGTTTTGGGTTGCCCAAAACTTTTGTGCGGAAAATGTATCCAGTTAATCCGTTCTGCATCCGCTATGCATCCGCGATATTCGCTAGGCATCCACTGCGCATCCGCGCAACTCGCATCCGCTCGGACGCAGGGAGGAAGCGGAACAGACGCGGAACAGATGCAGAATGGATGCAGAACAGATGCAGCACGGAAACAAAGCGTTTAAAATGGAAAAAACGTTCGCAGAGGGGACCTATCTCGGATATTAAGGATGTCTAGAGGATGCCTAGAGGATGCCTAGAGGATGCAAAGGGACACCTATACTGCTTATAAAAAGGGGGAGCAACTCATCTGCATCTCACTTTCAGAACAGCAGCCCAGCGGTGCAGACCTCTTCAGCCTTCATCTGCCTCTTCCTCTTCCACAGCATCCAGTCATGTCCACCGTGGATTGTAACAAAGTCCTTTCAGCAGCCACCATCGTTCTGCAACAGTGCGAAGCCATCTGGAGGCTCTGTGAACTCTACTGCGAGAAGAAAAAGAGGCAGCCAAAAAGAGTCTGGGTCCGAATATGGTTCGCCAAAAGAGCAGAGGACGGACTGTACAACAAGCTGATGGTGGAGCTCAGGAACGAAGACACTCGGGCGTTCCAGAACTTCATGAGGATGCCTCCAGCCATGTTTGACGAAGTTGTGCAGCGGCTGACACCCAGGTTGACCAAGGTAAACACCAGCTTCCAGCCCAGCCTGGAACCTGGGCTCAAGGTGGCACTCACTCTGCGCCACCTGGTCTCAGAGACCACCTACAGGAGCATGCATTACGGCTGGAGGGTGCCATCCAACACCATCAGCATTGTGGTCAGAGAAGTGGTGCAGGCCATCATCGAAGAATACAAGGAGGAGCTCCTCCAGTACCCCTCCACTGAAGAAGGATGGAAGAAAGTTGCAGAGCAGTGGTATCAGAAGTGGAACTTCCCACACACCGTTGGAGCCATAGATGGCAAGCACATGGCCTGCAAATCTCCAGCCAACTCGGGGTCCACTTATTTCAACTCCAAGGGCTTCTTTAGCATCATCTTCTTCGCCATGGTCGATGCTGACTACAAGTTCATGTACATCGATGCTTCAGGCAATGGCTCATATTCAGGTATACAACGCCAGTCACCTCAAGGAGGAGCTGGAATGCAACCTCATCGTGGGCTTCCCAGATCCAGAACCCCTGCCCAACGACACTCAAGTTGTGCCCTACTTCATTGTGGGGGATGACGCCTTCTCCCTCACAACCTACCTCATGAAGCCCTACACCTCCAGACTCCTCACCCATGAAGAGAGGATCTTCAACTACAGGCTGTCCAGGGCAAGGCGGGTAGTGGAGAATGCCTTTGGCATCCTGGCCAACAGGTTCCAGGTACTTCTCACCACCATGCAGCATTGCCCAGAGACTGTGAGGAGGATCATGGAAGCTTGCTGCATCCTGCACAATCTCATGCGCACCTGCTACCCAGTCTTGCAGAACAGGCTTGTGGATCTCCAACAAGGCAATGGGGACATGGAGCCTGGGGAATGGAGGCAAGGGCAAAACCTGATAGACACCGAGGATGTGCAAGGCCCCAACAGAGCCTCACATGAAGCGAAGAAGCAGTGCAACCTCCTGAGACACTGGTGCAACTCCCCAGCTGGAGCAGTGGAGTGGCAAGACAGGATGGTAGATGCTTAATGGATGCTTCCTTCAGCCTGTCTCATCACACGGATGAGATTGGCCCATGTATGTTTGGTTGGCCTACAATGAACAGGGCGTTTAATAAAGAGTTGTGTTTATGTTGACATGTGTGGATAATGATTAAATTTTTATTGATAATAAAGGGCCATAGGTATGGCACCTGGGAGGGTGAACCATACAGTCCCACTATGCTTGCACTGGAGGTTTATCTATCCCACTGCTATCCTAACCCATCCCACAGCTATTACCCATCCCACAGGTATCCTAACCCATCCAAAGCTATCCTTACCCATCCCACAAGCATGCAAAGGCTTAAACCATTTCTAAAAGTTTCCACCAAGACTTTATTAAAAAAAAGAAATGAAGCAAGTCTGTGAATCATAAATAGACTTTGTAAACAACAAGCTATAAAACAAAAATGACTCTCTGGCACTCCTCTTGGTCGCTCAGTCTCAGGGGTGAAGGGTGCAGGTGCTGTGAAGGTGGCTGGTGCTGGAGTGCTTTTCATCAGCTCCTCCAGAAGCAGAACCAGCAGAAGCCCCAGCTCCAGAAGAGCGAGCCCGTGCTGCAGAAACCCCAGCAGAACCAGAGTGAGGACCAGGGGGCAGGATGGTAGCCCTGTCCCTCTTGCAAGGGCTGGCAGCGGATGGCTGAGGCTTGCTGTGCTACCGCATGGTTGTGGGGTTGCTGGCTGGCAGGGAGGCTGGCAGGAACCAAGGCTGGCAGGAAGGCTGGCAGGGAGGCAGGCACCAAGGCAGGCAGGCAGGCAGACAGCAATGCAGGCAGGAAGGCTGGCAGGAAACCTGGCAGGCAGGCTGGCTGGCAGGCAGGCACCAAGGCTGGCAGGAAGGCTGGCACCAAGGCTGGCAGGAAGGCTTGCAGGGATGCAGGCACCAAGGCTCGCAGGAAGGCTGGCAGGCAGGCAAGCACCAAGGCTGGCAGGCAGACATGAACCAAGGCTGGCAGGAAGGCAGGCAGCAAGGCTGGCAGGCAGACCAGCTGGCAGCAAGGCTTGCAGGCAGGATGGCACCAAGGCTGGCAGCAAGGCTGGCAGCAAGGCTGGCAGCAAGGCTTGCAGGCAGACATGCAGGCAGGGCAGGCAAGGCAGCCAATCCGTCCGGCAACAGGTCTTTCCTCTGAATGGTGACCTGCTTCCGAGCTGCTTCCGTTATATCCGCGGGGCAGACGCAATGCATCCTCCCTGCATGCGCAATTCACGCCAGGCATCCATTAGGCTTCCGCTGTGCATCCGTTGTGCATCCGCTTCATCCGTTCCGCGTCCCCTGTGCATCCGCTGTATCCATTCCGCATCCGCTCTGCTGAGGTCCCCCGGAAGCCTAGCGGACATGCCATCCGCTCCCATCCGCTTCCATCCACTGGGCTTCCATTCCGCATCCGCTTTGCATCAGCCCTGAGTCCTCCCCGCCTCCGTGTTATCCGCTCCGGTTATGCAAATTTTTGCTCCTTTTGAGAGCGGATAATAACGGATGGAACATTTTGCTCATCCGCTGTGTCCTTTTTGCATCCGTTGGCCAGTGTGACATGGGCTTTAGGTGACCAAACATGGCTTCCCCTGGCTTCTCTCTCTGCTATAGAGAGAACATTAACTTAGGGACCGTTGGTCCAAGTAAGTAGTCTTGGCTAGGAAAGATTTTTGTGCCACTACTGGCAGAAAATAACAAACTCTCTTGGTTTGTTAATGGTATTTCCATTTTAAGTGTTTCTTTTTCAATTAATGAATTGTAATTATGAAAATATCAGCCATTCTTTTATATACACAGTGCAACATCTCCGTCTCATTCTTGTCTGGTGAAACTTGTTCCATAACATCTTTTAAAGACTAACTGGCTATAGTGTCAGGGACTCTTAAAAGGAACTGAATATTATGGATCTCCGTTCCTCACCTACTTTCTTTGCTTGCCACTGCCTTCACCAGTCAACTTACAACAATCGAGTCCAAACCACTACATTGTTGAATTTGTTTTGCAGCACATTGCCAAGATGAAAAGACAAATGAGTTTGTCTGCTTTCTTTGGCAAGAAAACAAAAGGAGATCCAAGAGTCACAACTACAACCATTGGAGCCTGAGGAAAGCAGAGTCAGAACAGAAGAAAGAAGTCAGCACATCATACACATCATGACCAGATGAAAGAGCCAGTACATCATCGACACCATGACTAGAGGAAGTAGCCAGCACATCATCAGGTATTGGAAGAGCTGAAGAAGACATTGAAGGGAACCTTCCTGACTGATGGACACTGCAGCAGTACAATAATTTTAGGGAAAAATATGATGGACTGGACATTTCCCAGAAAAAAATAGGTTGCAAGTACTGCAGAAGATTTGAAATTTCGACCAAAGAAAAAAGTGTCCATGGAGCTAAGAAGTAGAAGAATTACCAAATTGAACCATCAGGAAGGAGTAAAGGAAATCCAACAAGCTTTCCTTAGAAAGAAATTAAAGGAACATTTCTCATCTAAGGATCACAACATCTGTGTAGAGAAGTTGAAACAATGTTATCAGGATGCCATAAGTAAAGGACTGGAGAAGATGACTGAGAAATATCTGGGTAGTACATGTAGAGTGTTTACTACAGTGTATAGTCTGGCACAAATGTGCAGACCATTTTCATATATAGAAAATCTGATTGAATTACAAATAACAAATGGTTTAGAACTGGGAACAGGATTGCATTCACGCAGAACTGCAGATGCAATTGTAGATTTCATTGCAAAAAGTATCAGGAAACATTTATTTAGCAAAATTATTGAGAAAAGTCGCAAAATCTGTTTGATAACTGACGAAGCTTCAGCAACATCTTCCAAACCAGTTCTTATACTGTACTTAAAAGTTGAGGGTCCAGCTTTCTCACCAACAATTTTCCTTGAATAAGTAGAATTAGATAAACAAGATGCAGAGACAATATCTTGTTCTGTTATAGAAAGTTTGAATAAAGTTGGGTTTAATAGGAACTAACTGTAGAAGCATTTTATTGAATTTTGCTCTGATGGAGCCAGAGTTATGCTTGGGAGAAAATCTCCCAATATTCCCCCACCCCCTGGGTGTATCATAATTCATATTATGCATTGAGACACATCCATAGCCTGGAGTCATCAATCATGTTTTCCAGTTAAATATTTGCACAGCAGAAACTTCAGTCACCTAGTTACTACCTTTGAAAAACTATGTATGGAATGCACTTTCAACTTCTAAGCTGCCGCACTGCTCTTTCAAACCTCTTTTCCCCCTCCTGTTCTGTTGGCAACTCTAAAGAGACCATTCAAATAGTTTATGAGTTAAGCCCCTGTCACACTGCACCAACGGATGGAAAGAGGATGTAAAACGGAGAAAAACACTTGCCATCCGTTGGTTAACGCGATGCTTCCGTTCTATACTCACTGCCTCCGTTTTGCTTCCTCTCTATCCGTCCAGCATCTGTCAATTGACATTTCATCCGCTCAAAAGGTTTTGAGCTGCTCAAAACTTTTGAGCGGAAAATGTATCCAATGCGTCCGTTCTGCATCCGCTGGGCATACGGGGGACATCAGTTCTGCATCTGTTACACATCCGCTATATCCGCTAGGCATCCGTTGCGCATCCGCGCATCTCAAATCCATTCTAGCGCTAAAC
This sequence comes from Laticauda colubrina, assembly GCA_015471245.1. Lineage (NCBI taxonomy): Eukaryota > Metazoa > Chordata > Lepidosauria > Squamata > Elapidae > Laticauda > Laticauda colubrina. The sequence continues at coordinate 10,655 of BLBF01012703.1, read as the reverse complement.
AGACGCAGGGAGGAAGTGGAACAGATGCGTAGCATTAGTAGCATGGAGGGAGAAAGGATGAAATTGGATGCAGCATGCAAAGAAAGCATTTAAAACGGAAAAAACATTCGCAGAGGGGACCTGTCTTGGATATTAAGGATGTCTAGAGGATGCCTAGAGGATGCAAAGGGACACATAGTGGAAAACCTATATTGCCTATAAAAGGGGGAGCAACTCACCTGGATCTCACTTTCAGCCCAACAGCCCAGCTGTGCAGACCTCTGCAGCCTTCATCTGCCTCTTGCTCTTCCACAGCATCCAGTCATCTCCACCATGGATCGTAACAAACTCCTTTTGGTAGCCACCATCCTTCTGCAACAGTGCGAAGCCATCTACAGGCTCTGTGAACTGTACTACGGGAAGAAAAGGAGGTGGCCAAGAAGCGTCTGGGTCCGAAGATGGATCAGGAGAAGAGCAGAGTACAGACTGTACAACAAGCTGATGGTGAAGCTGAGGAACGAAGACACTCGTGCATTCCAGAACTTCATGAGGATGCCTCCAGCCATGTTTGACGAAGTTGTGCAGCGGCTGACACCCAGGTTGACCAAGGCAAACACCAACTTCCGGCCCAGCCTGGAACCTGGGCTCAAGGTGGCACTCACTCTGTGCCACCTGGCCTCAGGGACCACCTACAGGAGCATGCATTACGGCTGGAGGGTGCCATCCAACACCATCAGCATTGTGGTCAGAGAAGTGATGCGGGCCATCATCGAAGAATACATGGAGGAGCTCCTCCAGTGCCCCTCCACTGAAGAAGAATGGAAGAAAGTTGCAGAGCAGTGGTATCAGAGATGGAACTTCCCACACACTGTTGGAGCCATAGATAGCAAGCACGTAGCCTGCAAAGCACCAGCCAAGTCGGGGTCCACTTATTTCAACTACTAGGGCTTCTTCAGCATCATCCTCTTCACCATGGTTGATGCTGACTACAAGTTCATGTAGACACTGGTGCAACTCCCCAGCTGTAGCAGTGGAGTGGCAAGACAGGATGATAGATGATTAATGGATGCTTCCTTCAGCTTGTCTCATCACACTGATGAGATTGGGCCATGTATGTTGGATGGGCCTACAATGAACAGGGCATTTAATAAAGAGTTCTGTTTATCTTGACATGTGTGAATGAATGATTACGTTGTTATTGATAATAAAGGGCCAGAGGTGTGGCACCTGGGAGGGTGAACCATACAGTCCCACTATACTTGCACTGGAGGTTTATCTATCCCCACAGCTATCTCAACCCATCCCACAGCTATCTCAACCCATCCCACAGATATCTCAACCCATGCCACAGATATCTCAACCCATACCACAGATATCCTAACCCATCCCAAAGGTATCCCTGCCCACCCCACTGCTATCCTTACCCATCCCACAAGCATGCAAAGGCTAAAACCAATTTTAAAAGTTTCCACCAAGACTTTATTTAATAAAATAAATGAAGCAAGTGTGTGAATCAAAGATAAACTTTATTAATAACAAGCTATAATAATAAATAACAAGCAATAATAAAAGAAAAATGACCCAAGTCAAGTGTCCAAATAAAGTCTACAGGTAGCCATCCAGTCTCTGGCACTCTTATCGGTCACTCAGAGGTGTGCCCAGTCTCAGGGTGAAGGGTCCAGGTGCTGTGGAGGTGGCTGGTGCTGGAGTGCTGGTCTGAATCGTCATTGGTGTGCCTGGCCCGAGAGGACAACAAGTGACGGTGTGTTGAGGAAGCTCTCAGACAGCTGGCTGAGCCCCATGATGTTGAGAGCTCCTTCCTCCATGCCATGGGGTGTCAGCCCCAGTACCGACAACAGATGTACTGAGGCCGGGCTTGGCTGTGGGGTGGAGAAAGGAGCAGTGTAGTGGGGCTGTCTGGTCTGCAGCTGGGTGAGGATTGGCGTGGGTGGCATCAGTGGCGTCGGTGGCATCGGTGGCGTCGGTGGCATCAGTGTCATGGGTGGCATTGGTGGCAGCAGTGGAACTGGTGGCAATGGTGTTGTCCGATGACTCTGTGCCTGGACTGGGAATGGCTGCTGCCTGTGCTGCTGGACCTCCTGGTAGCCGTAGATCTCCGTAGCCATAGCCCTGGTAGGTGAGAGCCTGTGGAAAGCCTTGGAATGGGAGGGACATCACCTGGTTTGGAGGAGCAGACCTAGAGTGGGTGGGAGCAGGTTCCTCTGGATCTGGAGGGTTGTGAAGCAGCTCGGTGATCCAGTCCTTCACCACCTGGTACTGGGGTTCTGCCATGTCCGTGAGGGTCTGGTTCACATAGGTGAGGAAGGGCTTGCGGTTGGAGGATGAGGAGTCGGTGTGGACCAGCTGAGAGATGAGATCTATGCTGCTCCGGATGGTGTCCCTGATCTCCAGCAGGACAGTGTGGCTCTGCACCTCCTGTCTGGCTCTCTGCCTTTCTGTGGAGGTGGAGCTGGGGGTGTGGATGTGGCTACGACTGTGGTGGACTCGATGTCTCCTTTCTCCCACCACACCAGTCCTCCACGTGCTCCACCACGGTTACAACAGCTGTCCGCGGGTTCTCCGCCATGGGACACTCCACAGAAACCTGCCTGGAGACAGGGACTGACTCTCGGCTGGAAGAGGACTGGCTCTCAGTGGGCTGCCTGAGAGAGAGGTTCGCGAGAGGGGCTGCTGCTACTCCTCGGTGGTGGATCTCACCCTCCAGGAAGCTGCACCTGGCCATGACATAGGTCTCTCTGTCCGTCAGTTTAACTGTGGCCTGGCCAGATTTCTTCAGGTGCAGCTTCCCGTACCAGGTGTGCATGTGCTTCCACCCATCGAGGAGCACATCCAATGTGTAGCCCAGACTCTCCGCCTTCTCTCTCCAAGCAGTCTGCTTTCTTTTGGTGTCCCTGTAGAGCCAGTGTCCCTTCCGCCATAGATAGTCATTCTCTCTCAGCCACTCCAGCACCTCATCCTCGTGATCCTCCTCAATGGAGTATTGCCTCCTCTCCCATTCCCGCATATGCCTCTTCCTCCCTTTGGCAGGACCAGATGGGCCCTCATCAGAGGGGCTTCCAGGTTGTAGGGGCTGCTCGTCCACACCACCAGCAGCAGCAGCACCAGCAGGATCATCATCATCAGCAGCAGCAGCAGCAGCAGCATCACCAACAGGATCATAATCATCATTATCAGCAGCAGCAGCAGCAGCACCAGCAGGATCATCATCATCATCAGGAGCAGCAGCAGCAGCAGCAGCACCAGCAGGATCATCATCATCATCATCATCAGCAGCAGCAGCAGCAGCACCAGCACCAGCACCAGCAGGACCAGGATCAGCAGCAGTAGCAGAGTAAGCACCAGCAGTGCTAGCAGCACCAGGAGCACGAGCAGGACCAGGAGCACAAGCAGGACCAGCAGGACCAGCAGGACAAGCAGGACAAGCAGGACAAGCAGTATGAGCAGGACGAGCAAGTCCAGAAACACGAGCAGGATGAGCAGGACCAGCAGGACAAGGAGCAGCTTCAGCAGAGTAAGCACCAGCAGAAGCACCACCGCCAGGAGCAGCATCATCAGCTCCTCCAGAAGCAGAACCAGCAGAAGCCCCAGCCGCAGAAGAGCAAGCCCCAGCAGAAGCCCCAGCAGAAGCAGAGTGAGGGCCAGGGGGCGGGAGGGTGGCCCTGTCCCTCTTGCCAGGGCTGGCAGCCGATGGCTGAGGCTTTCTCTTCTTCCCCATGGTTGTGGGGTTGCTGGCTGGCAGGGAGGCTGGCAGGCAGTCAGGCACCAAGGCTGACTGGCAGGCAGTCAGGCACCAAGGTTGGCTGGCAGGCAGGCACCAAGGCTTGCAGGCAGGTAGGCATCAAGGCTGGCAGACCGCAAGGCTGGCAAGGAGGCTGGCAGGCAGGCAGACAGCAAGGCTGGCAGGGGGGCTGGCAGGATGGCAGGCAGCAAGGCAGGCAGCAAGGCAGGCAGCAAGGCTGGCAGCAAAGCTGGCAGGCAGGCATGCAGGCAGGGCAGGCTGGCAAGGCATTCAATGTGTCTGGATGGAGGTCTTTCCTCTGAATGGTGACCTGCTTCTGAGCTGCTTCCCTTTATATCCGCGGGGCTGACGCAATAAATCCCCCTCGCATGCACAGTGAATGCTAGGCATCCGCTAGACTTCCGCTGTGCATCCGCTCGGCTTCTGCTCTGTATCCGCTTCATCCGCTAGGCTTCCGCTGTGCATCCACTTCATCCGTTCAGCGTCCGCTCTGCATCCGCTTTATCCATTCTGCGTCCACTTTGCTGAGGTTCCCCGGAAGCCTAGCAGATGTGCTATCCGCTCTCATCTGCTTCCATCTGCTAGGCTTCCGCTCTGCATCCGTTTTCCATCCACCCTGCGTCCTCCCTCCATCCGTTCCTTTCCGTGTTATCCGCTCTGTTTTTGCAAATTTTTGCCCCTTTTGAGAGCGGATAACAACGGATGGAACATTTTTCTCGTCCGCTGTGTCCTTTTTACAAACGTTTTGCATCCGTTGGGCAGTGTGAAAGGGCCTTTAATTCTTGATTTGATTTTAATCTCCCTTGGGTATCTAAAAGATCCTTGTTTTTTATCATTTTGCCTAAATCTAGTCTGTTGGGATGTATCATGGCTTCCATTGTTGACAGCCAGCTCAGTATTCTTGTGTAGTGTTTCTTTCTTATTTTTCTCCATGTTTATACTAATGAATCCCTTATCTGATGTGTATTAAAATAAACTTGTGTTTTATCCTTTTTCTCCCATAAATACATGTGCGAACCTTCATGGAGGTCATGACCTTCTATCGTTAACACTCTTTTATCACTTAGTTTATGTCAGATGGTGCTCCATTCAAAATCCAAGAAAGAAATACTTAGACTCTTTAATTTAGAGAAAAGTTATCTTTTACTGAAAGTGTAGTGGTAGCAACCAGAGAATTCTGAGTCTGAGAAATTAGGCGCGTAAATCACACATACAAAGTGATGAAAGTGTTCCCACCCCCAATAGTTCAGATGAAACTTCCAATTAGAAATTGTGAATATGATCATGTGGGCATCTTCAGGTGATGATGAGACCTCTGTCCATTGACCTTGGCATACTTTGATAACGGGTTGCAGTTGCGCAGAGAAAAGAAAGCTAAGCGAGAAATAGAAACCTAACTCTGATGTATGCTTCCCCCCACAACAGAAAAATGTAACACCTCCAGCTCACTTCCCAGACTCATTCTGCCCTCCCCTCCCCCCATTTCTTATGACAGCTGAAAGATGCAAAGCGATAGTAGAAGATCTTGAAGGCTGACATTCGGCCCTCCTAGAAAAAGGAAAACCGTCAGTCCTAGAAGAGAGAGAGCAGAAAATATAAAGACAATAATTAATCATTAGACAATTACAAAGCAATACACTCCTAGGGCTTCTCAGGATACTTGGAACAAAATGCTTTGATAAACTTAGGGGCTTTAACATCGGTGTCGTTAACCCATTCGGCTTGTGAAGAAGGGAAATGTTTCCAGGCTACAAGATACTGGAGCCGACCCCTCCATTTGCGAGAGTCCAGAATTTCTTTAACTTCAAAATGTTGTTCACCTTCAATCAGTATTGGTATGGGAGGGTCAGCCTGGATGAGTCTTAAATCAGAAGCATGTTCAGGTTTTAACAAACTAACATGGAAAAACGGATGAATTTGTTGAAGAGTTTTTGGTCAGTTCAGCTGGACTGTTACAGGATTTATAATCTGTTCAATTGTGAAAGGACCAACATATTTAGGACCAAGTTTCTTTGACTTTTGAATGGTTTGCAGGTATCTGATGGACAGGAAAACTTTGTCGCCTACTTTATATAATTTCTGTGGAGATCTTTTCTTGTCTGCAAATTTCTTATGAGCTTGATGGGCCTCATCTAATGCTTTATGTGTTACTGGCCAGTTAAGTTGGAGTTGAGTTATCCATTCATCCAACGAATGGATGTTAGGCCTTTCACGAGGAAGTTCAGGTTTGGGGATAAAATCTTGTCCCAAAGCCACTTTAAATGGAGTGAATCCAGTACTACTATGTACGGAGTTGTTATATGCCACTTCAGCAAATGGTAGTAAGTTGGACCAGTTATCTTGTTGATAATTTATATAACATCTAAGATACTGTTCTAACACTGCCTTAGTCCTCTCACAGGGCCCATTGGTTTGAGGGTGGTGGGCGGAGCTTAAGCCCTGGGCAGAGCCTATCAATTTCAGGAACTCTTTAAAAAATTTGAGGTAAATTGGACCCCTCTGTCAGAGATTATGCGTTCCGGAACACCATGTAACCTATAGATATGTGAAATAAATAGTTTAGCCAACGTCTTAGCAGATGGAATTGTGGAACAAGGTATGCAATGTACCTGTTTGGAAAACAAATCAGTTCCCACCCAAATAACCGTGTTTCCACTGCTTTCGGGTAATTCTATTATAAAGTCCATAGAGATTTCCTTCCAGTGGGCTGTTGATCTAGCTACATTTTGTAACAACCCTGCCGGCTTACCAGGAGATGTCTTTGCCAAAGCACAAATTGGACAGCTAGCTACATAAACTTCAATGTCCTTCTTCAAAGTCGGCCACCAGAATTGCCGCTTAACCAGGTGTAAGGTTTTCACAAATCTAAAGTGACCAGCTGCTTTAGAATCATGAGCTTGTTGTAGTATTTGGCCCCTCAGCACCTGTGGCACATACAACTTGGCCCCCACCAAAACCAAACCATCTCTAACTGTATAGTCTTTTGAATGAGCGAAGAACCAATCATCAAGGTTTAAAGCTTCTTTTAGTTGTTCGGTTAGGTCATTCGATAAATCCACTTCTTGTTCTTCTTTTGGGTTCTGGTGATCATTGGGGCGGCTAGATGTTTGGTCGAAACAATTGGACTTATCACCTCCTGCCGAATAGCATTATATTGGGGTAGTTTAGAGAGAGCATCCACCATGAAGTTATTCCCCCCTGGAATGTACTTCAGTGAGAAATTGAACCGCTTGAAATACTGGGCCCAGCGAACTTGTTTAGAGGACAGCTTCCGGGGCATTTTTAAAGCTTCCAAATTCTTATGATCAGTCCATACCTCAAATGGGTGTTTTGCTCCTTCCAGGAAATGTCTCCAGGTCAGTAAGTCCTAACGAACTGCAAAAGCTTCTTTTTCCCAGATGGCCCACCTTCTCTCGGTTTCAGACAGTTTACGGGAGGTATACGCACAAGACTGTAAGGTCCCTTTCTCGTTGATTTGAAGTAACACCGCTCCAACAGCCGCATCACTCACATCAGCTTGGAGCACAAAAGGAGCCTCCATATCCGGGTGCTTTAGCACTGGTTCTGCAGCAAACAGTCATTTTAGCTTTTCAAAGCGGCTTGGCACGCCATGGACCACTCCAACGGCTTGCTCGGCCTTGGCTTCACCTCCCCTTTTGTTTTTAAGAGATTTGTGATGGGCATTGCTATCTTAGCAAAAATCAGGATAAATTGCCGGTAAAAATTTGCAAATCCCAAGAAGCTTTGAAGTTGTTTTCTGGAATGTGGTGGAGCCCATTCCAATACGGCATGCACTTTCTCTGGATCCATTTCTATGCCCTCAGATGAAATGCAATATCCCAAATAGTCAATTTTCTCTTGATGGAATTCACACTTGGATAGTTTAGCATACAACTTAGCAACACACAGTTTCTGTAGAACCGACCACACCAGTTTCACATGTTCATCCAGAGTTTCCGTGTAGATCAGGATGTCATCAAGATAAACCAGAACTCCCCTGTATAAATGTTCATGTAACACCTGATTGATCATCTGCATTAATACAGCTGGAGCCCCTTGTAAACCAAAAGGAAGAACGTTGAATTGGAAGCAACCCATTGGGCAGTTAAAAGCAGTCTTCCAGTCATCCCCTTCTTTAATTAGAATTCGGTAGTATGCTTCTCTCAAATCCAACTTTGTGAAAATCTTCCCCTTTGCTAAATGGGCCAACATGTCCTTCATCAAAGGCAGGGGGTACACATTTTCCACGGAACTGGCGTTCAAATTTCTGTAGTCCACCACCAAGTGTTTGGAGCCATCTTTCTTTTCACAGAACAACACGGGGGCTGCTACCCAGGGCCTAGCAGGTTGGATGAAACCACGTTCCAGATTTTTATCTATTAACAATCTTAGCTCCTCTAATTCCCGTTGTGTCATTGAGTACAACTTCGGTTTTGGGAGCTTCACTCCAGGCAAAATTTTAATAGCACAGTCTGTTGACCGGTGAGGAGCGAGCTCATCCGAGGGTTTTGCACTGAACATTTCCTTTAAATCCCAATACTCTTTTGGAATTTTCTCCTCCCCTTTTATGGGTTTGGTACCTCTGGAAGCTATTTCAGTCGGAATCTGAAGCTTCAGCTGAGATCTCCCCTCTTTTTCAGTCACTGCTTTGTGCATATGCACAAGAACCCTTTTCTCCAATTAACCTGGGGGTTCCACTTCTGGAGCCAGGGCAATCCCAGTATTAATGGTTGCTCCTTCCCAGGGACCACAATAAAGCGCAGAGTCTCATCATGTTCTCCCAGGATCATTTCTATAGGTTCCGTGATAAAACATGCAGGGCATCCTCCAGCCACTGATCCATCTAATAGGGCAAAGGAAATGGGCACCTTTAAAGGTTTTAGTTTTAAGCCCATTTTCTCCACTACTTCCGTGTTGATTATACACCTTGTGCACCCAGAATCTAACATTTCCCCTTCGAATCTAACATCTAACATCTAAAATCTAACATCTAACATTTCCCCTTCGACCCCTGAATTGGGTACCCTCAATTCACCGGAATGGTCATAGGGCCCACACTTGGACTTACCAGGGAATCGTCTTCTGAGTCGAAATCGTCCTCCTCAGGAGTAACCGGGGTGTCTGACTCTGCTACCGTGGGAGGGGCAGCCTCTGCCGTCTCTTTCGACTTTAGTGCTGCTTCGTGAGGCTTGGCTGGGGATTTTTCAGGTTTTTTCCCTTCCTTTGGCACCCCCTTGTTTCCAGCTTGACTTTGCAGTTCACAGTCCAGTGACCATCCTTCCCGCATCGAAAACAGGCAAAGGGGTTGGGTCTTGCCGTCACTCCTTCCCTCTGAGTTTTGGGCATCTCTTGAAGACGTGGGGGGGGGGAAGGTTTGCTCCCCCCAGAACCTCCCCACCGTCTGCTTCGGGTTAAATCAATTTCCACTTCTTCTGCCCGTCAGTTCCACATCTGCAAGTCATTTGGGTCTCTTCTAGCAATGCATCTCTGATACACATCTTCGTTTAAACCATCTTTAAATGCTTCTATAAGGGCTTCCTGGGACCAGCCTCAGATATGACCTGCTAACTGTCTAAATTCTTGGGTGTAGTCAGCCACTGACATCCGCCCCTGATTTATGGTCTTCATCCTGATCCGGGCCTTGCGTTCTGCCTATGGGTCCTCAAATCGAGCTCGCAGTGCAGTCATGAACAGGTTATAATTCATCAACTGGGGAGCATTATCATTATACAGGGTCACCATCCACTCTGCAGCTGTTCCCTCCAGAGCCCTGGTAACACATCTCACTTTGGCTGCTTCTGAGGGGAAATCTTCCCCATATTCTTCCATATAGCTCCAAACATGGGCTCGGATAAATCCCAAGGTTTTGGGATCTACCCCGTATCTTACTTCTAACGGAGGCAGCCTAGGAGCTCAACGACTTCTAGGAATTACACCTCCCACTGAGGGCCCTGGGGCTACTGCTGGATCGGGTTGATTTATGGGAGAGAGGGCTGCTCTGCTTCTTCTAGCTGGGGCTGCTCCCCCTTCCCCTTCATACCTTTGTGCAACTTGGAGTTGTTCAAAGGCTTCATTAAGGAGTCTCCTGGCTTGATCCAGTAAGAGTTCTTTCTTTTCCCTCTCTTGCCATGGCTCCTCTTTTCCATGCCGGTGGGTGGTGGTGATCCCAGGGGGGTCCTTCTCCGGATCTTTCCAGCCAACCCCCACCAACCATCTGGGCTTCACAGCTGGATCCTCTTCGAGATTGAGCTCTGCTAACAATTGGGCTTCCTGTACCAGCAAAGAATCTTGCCCTCCAATGGCTCCCAGATTTTCCTTGTCACTAGACTGGACATGATGTTCAGGCCCCCTTGGAAAAAAATTGGGTGTTTTCTCCAGGTGGGCTGTTAGAGGGAAAATCAGAATAATGTCAGGCGGTGCTCCATTCAAAATCCAAGAAATAAATACTTAGACTCTTTAATTTAGAAAAAAGTTATCTTTTACTGAAAGTGAAGTGGTAGCAACCAGAGAATTCTGAATCTGAGAAATTAGGCGCATAAATCACATATACAAAGTGATGAAAGTGTTCCCACCCCCAATAGTTCAGATGAAACTTCCAATTAGAAATTGTGAATATGATCATGTGGGCATCTTCAGGTGAAGATGAGGCCTCTGTCCGTTGACCTTGGCATACTTTGATAACGGGTTGCAGTTGCGCAGAGAAAAGAAAGCTAAGCGAGAAATAGAAACCTAACTCTGATGTATGCTTCCCCCCCTTCATTTACACAACAGAAAATGTAACACCTCCAGCTCACTTCCCAGACTCATTCTGCCCTCCCCTCCCCCCATTTCTTATGACAGCCGAAAGATAAAAAGCGATAGTAGAAGAACTTGTAGGCTGACAGTTTAACCCAATCCTTAATCCAATTCAATATCG
>BLBF01012702.1:0-19680 GCA_015471245.1 Laticauda colubrina | reverse complement strand
ATTATATTTTTATATCCATATAAGAAACCATGGCACAAGTCAATTTAAAAAGTTTGTCCCTTATATCCAAGCTGGATGGAACAAACTATGTATCATGGTCTACAAAATGTAGTCTACTTCTACGAGGAGAAGGTCTGTGGAACATAATTGAAAATCCACCAAACGTAGAAGAATGGGATCCAGAAGATGAGGAAGACAGACTAAAGATAGAAGAATATAAGCATAAAAATCAACAAGCCATTTGTATAATTGCGTTAACCTTAACTGATCAACAGCTTGTTTATATCCACGGAGAGGAAACAGCTTTTGGCTGTTGGCAGAAGCTGAAGAGGATTTATGTCCGAGATAAGGTTGGTTCTCACATAAATCTAACACGGAAGCTTTTCAGGACACATCTCCAAACAAATGGTGATATGCAGAGTCATTTAAAAACTATGCAAAGCATTTTTCAGGAATTACACGAAAAAGAGCTAATATTCTCTGAACAACATCAAGTTTATATAATTCTATCTTCCCTTGATGAAAGTTATGATAACTACGTAACTTCACTTGAAATTTTGCCAAAGGAAAATTTAACTTTAACTGATATAACTGGCAGATTGATTGAAGAGGCCAGAAGAAGGCATGAAAGAGATGAATTAAGGAGGGAGCAACCTCAAAAAGAAGATAATAAATCTCCTACTGCATACGCAATTAAAAGGTGCTTTAATTGTGGAGGAAGAGGACATTTGGCAAGATTTTGTAAAAAGGCAAAGCGCCAGAACGCTGGCCAGAATACTACAAATCATCAAAAGATAAATAAACATTTAGAGTTAACCATGTATACGAACGGAGCTGTAAAAAATAATTTATGGGTGGTTGACAGTGGGGCATCCCATTGTATAACAAATGATAACAAAAATTTTGTTAAAATGTCCCAGAGTAAACAGCAGATATCGTTAGCCAATGGCTGGAAACTGAAAGCTAAAGGTGAAGGTATAGCATATTGTTCTTTTATAAAAGAGAATGTAAAAATGTTATATGTACCACAACTTAAGTTTAATTTAATTTCAGTTAGAATTTTGGTTAAACTAGGATATGTAGTTACATTTAAGGGAGATAACTGCTTAATTACAAAAGATGATAAGAAAATTACTGCATCTTTAAGAGATGGCTTATATGTGTTATATGATGATGGTTTAAAGGTGGCTAACACAATTTATGAAAACCAGAAACCTCATGATGAATGTATTCACTTGTTACATAGAAGGCTAGGGCATTTAAATTTTAAAATGCTTAAGAAAACTGTTGAATTGTCTAAGGGAATAAGTTTGAAACCTTGTGATAAGTATTTGCAATGTAATGCCTGTAATCAAAATAAGAGCAGGGTCATACCAGCTAATAGAGTTGATGGATTTACTACTAAAGAGCCTTTAGAAGTAGTATTTGCTGATTTAATAGGTCCGAAAAAACCAAGTGTAGGAGGAGCTCGCTATATACTAAGTATAATGGATCACTATTCTAGATATGGATTTTGCTATTTAATGAAAAGCAAAACTGAAACATATCAAAATATATTTAATTGGCTAAAATTTGCTGAGAGAAAAACAAAAAGAAAATTAGTGACTCTCATCACTGATAATGGCACAGAATTCACAAATAATAAATTTAAAAACAGAATAAGACAATTGGGGATTAAACATAAAATGTCTGCACCATATAGGCCACAACATAATGCCTTTATAGAGAGAAGAGGCCAAACATTACAATCAATGGCACAAACTATGATGTCTGATTCAGGATTACCTGACAATTTATGGGGAGAAGCAATAATGTGTGGTAATCATATATTAAATAATGTTGTTAATTCAACAACAGGTGAATTACCATTCACACTGTGGCATGGTACAAAACCTGATTTAAGTTACATGCACACATTTGGAGCACCAGCATGGGTGCATATCCCTAAACAACTTAGATACAAAGGACAGCATAGAGCAAAAAGATTGATTTTTGTAGGTTACACCTCTAATCATCGATCCTATAGATTCTGGGAACCAGGAACATCTAGAGTTTACACCAGTGCTAGTGCAAAATTCCTAGAACATGTAGGATGGAATAGATTAGAGCAAGATTTAAATAATGAAATATTTATTGAACCCTACAAAAGTCATAAAGATGAGATTTGCTATAAGAAGAGTCCAATTAAAGAAGAAGTCCACGAAGAGCAATTAGGACCAGAACAAGAGGAAATAGTTGATCAGGAAGAGTTACATGATCAAGAACAATTAGTAGAGGAAAGTCCACCTGCAAGTCCTATAATACCTAGACGTACTACACGTGTAACTAGACCACCTGATAGGTATCAAGCAAGTATAGTTTGCCAAGTAACTAAAGTTCCAACTAGTGTAGAAGAACTTAGGATGTATCCTGCTAAGGATCAGGAGAATTGGCAAAAGGCAATGGAAAAAGAGCTAAATTCATTAAAGGTAATGAAAGTGTATGAAGATGCCAAATTACCTCCAGGAGAAAAATCCATTGGGTGCAAATGGATATTTAAAGTAAAAACTGGAAATGATGGGACTGTTACCCATAAAGCTAGGTTAGTAGCTCAAGGATTTAATCAAACTGCATCTGATTACGATGAAGTTTTTGCACCAAGCCTTAAAGCTACATCGTTAAGAACAGCATTAGTGTGGGCAGCTAAGAAAAACTATATTATTAATCATTTGGATGTAGAAATTGCTTATCTACATGCACCATTGCAGCACACTATATATTTAAGAAAACCAATTGGCATAAAAGAAAATAATGTAAATAGCAATGATTGTTGGAAACTCAAAAAGAGTCTTTACGGGTTAAAACAATCTGGGTTTGAGTGGAACCAATATATTGTGAAAGAGTTACACAATATAGGTTTTAAATCTGGTTTAGCAGATCCGTGTGTATTTAAAAGAGAAAATAATGGAACGGTGTCATTATTATTGTTATTCACTGATGATATTGCTTTAATAACTAAAACTAATAATGAGGCTAATGAGATAATATCATTATTAGCCAAGAAGATAAAAATAAAGCATCTAGGTGAAATTAAAAGATATCTAGGATTGACAATAAATAAAACAAATCATGGTTTTAAAATATCTCAAGAAGATAAAATTTGCCAATTACTTAAAAATTATAAGATGGAACTTTGTAAACCGGCAAAGACTCCAATGAGTCAAGAAGTTTGCCAAATTAATGATCAAAGTCCAAAGTTTGATAAGTCCATATATCAATCTTTGATTGGTAGCTTATCATATATAAGCAATTGGTCAAGGCCAGATATAGCTTATAGTGTAAATCAGCTGGCACGTTTTAATTCAGATCCAAAAGAATATCATTGGAAATCTTTAAAACGAATATTGAGATATCTGAAGGGAACTATAAACCATGCATTATATATAGAGCCAAAGGGTGATTTGAGTCTTAGTGCTTATGCAGATGCAAGTTTTGCAACTGATATAAACACTAGAAAATCAACATCTGGTATGGCTATATTATTTGGTAAGACACTGATAGGATGGAGGTCAATCAGACAACAGCATATTAGCTTATCTACAATGGAAGCTGAATTTTCATGTCTGTCATTATTATGCACTGATTTGATTTTCTACAAACAGTTGTTGTTGGACATGGGAATAACTATAAAAGATCCCATTATGGTATATGAGGATAACCAATCAGCTATAAAGTTAGCTACTAGTATTGCTGTAAAAACTAGATCAAAACATACTGACCTAAGATATTTGAATGTAAGAGAAGCAGTGAAGAATGAATTGATAAAACTGGTATACTGCATGTCAGAGGAAAACATAGCAGACCAATTTACAAAAGCTCAAGGAGCAACTAAGTTTAAAGAAAGTTGCGAAAAATATAATTTAAAAATGTAAATGATTCATAGTTATTATTGTAACCTAAAAGGGGAGAATGTTAGGGATAACATTGTTCACCCTAACTGGTTTAGGTGAAATCATAACCATGAATCATAGTTAATGTATGCAGCTTTAACTGTAAAATAGCAACTGTGGGTGTGGTTATGAAAACCATATAAAAGTAGCAAGGCTACAGCTTGCTCTCTCTCTCTCTGGCTTTGATGATCCCTGATTACTGCTTGGAAGCAAGACTGCATTTGCTCGAACGGGAGAGACAACGACGGACTGATTTATGAGAACTGACAATAGGATATTCTACATGGACTTTGCTAACTGAATATCCCTGAATGGACTGACTACATGGTAAATGAATATTGGACTGTTTTTGACTATGCTATAAACTTATACTGGAATAAAATATATTCTTGATAGCACAAGCGTATCTGTTATTTTTACTGTATGTTAATAAACATACAAACTTAGCTCACTCATTTATCTGTGTGCCTATCTGACTAACGCTGCACATTCTGTTTAGCTTGTCTACCTAACCCTGGTTGGGAACCCAGGCTTAACACTGGTTGTAAAACCTTTTGAATCCCACCACTGATAGCACCAGATATGGAAAAGGTTCCCTTATTTATTTGTCTGTTTGTTTAGAATAACTCTACACCTGGGAGCTGGATCACAATGAGCTTAAACAAGGTTGAAACTTTCAAACTGTTTCTTCAACAGAGGCCTAGACTCTGCTTTCATATTCCCATCATCTTCCCTGGCTGCGTTAATCTTTCTCTGCATCTGCAGGATGATCAGCTGTGCTGTTTTCTAACAATTACAACAAGCAGCGCATATGAGGAAAACAGAGATACTTGAACTTAACAAAGTGGGAAAGAGAAAGACGTTGGCCAACGAATCAAAGCAGTTTTGTCAAAGCCTTTCTGAGTCTCCTCTGGAAGCTCCATTTTTTCCTCACCAGACATCACCCTCAAGAACTGCATTTATAATTAACCGAAGAGCAAGAGCAGGGTTCGCCTATCTTCACAAACCGCATGCATATCTTTCAGGACTGCATAACATTTCCAGAAAGTGATGTAAAATGCAGCATGTAAAATAAGACCACAAGGAATTAGGCAGTTGAGGACAAAGCACGCAGGTGGCGTGTGCTCAGCCAAAAATCCCAGAAAGTGTTGCTGAGAAGTTGCCGAGACTTGCTGAGCCCCCGAGGGATCAAAGAGATCAAACTGAAAGGCTGGGTTTTGTGCTGTTTTCCATTTTCCTTCCATTATGCAGAGAGCGAAAAAGAGCAAGCACACAACAGGTAGGCCGTGAAATTAATCCCGTGCCTTCCCCAGTGACTCCCCTATTGTTTTCACATCAGGTGAGCCTTTCTACACTGCGAAATGGAGGATGCTGATTTGATCTGGGAAAACATATGAAGAATGGTTGCAGGATTTGGGTTTGGCAAGCCTAGAGAAAAAAAGGACTAGAGGTGACATGATAGCAGTATTCCAATACTGTATTCTAAATACTCAAATAGCAGTATTTGAGAGGCTTCCACAAAGAAGAGGGGTTCAAATTATTCTCCAAAGCACCAGAGGGCAGGACAAGAAACAATGGATGGAAACTAATCAAGGAGAGAAGGAACCCGGAATTGAGCAGAAACTTCCTAAACAGTGAGAACAATTAACTAGCAGAGCAGCTTGCCTTCAGAAATCATGGGTGCTTCTAAAATAGTATAATAGTATTAAAATAATACTATTTTAAAGGAAAAAGACTTTACACAGTGGATGGAGAAAGAACTGCCTTTTTTCTTTAGAGAAAACAAAAAAGAAGACACATCAATTCAGAATGTATGGGATACAGTGAAGGCATATGCCAGAGGCTTGATAAACGATTATACAAGGAAAAAAAATACCATGAAAAGATTAGCCTCTAAGGCATTTGAGGATGAGTATAAAGGACTTGAAAAAGAGTTAGAGAAAATGCCACAGAAAAAGGATATCAAGTTAAAAATGGATATAATTAAACATAAAATGGGTTTAATAGAAAAAGAAGAGCTAGCACAAAAAATTAGAAGTGCCAAACAGAATTATTTTGAGGATGCAAATAAACCAGGAAGTTGGCTAGCATATAAACTGAGAAAGGAAAAAGAATCAAGGAAAATTTTGCAATTAATAAATGATCAAGGCCAAGTCTGCTATAGTAGTAGAGAAAAGAGGAAATCATACAAGATTATTCTGAGAAAGTATACACACAAGAGAATATTGACGAGGAAAGAGGCAAACAGTATTTACAGGATGCTAATCTACCCCAGATACCTAAAGAGATTGAAACAATGTTAGAAAGCAATATAACGATGATGGAGTTAACTGAAGCACTTAAGAAGCAGAATAATGGAAAGGCGCCAGGCCCAGATGGACTTCTGGCAGAATTTTATAAAACATTACAAGAATCATTGAATCTTTCATTTTTAGAAATTATGAATGAAGTTATGTTAAAGAAGAGGATACCTAAAACATGGTTAGAACCCTATATTACACTTATCCCAAAAGAGGAAGCCGATCCATTACAAATTAAGAACTATAGACTTATTTCTTTACTAAATGCAGATTATAAAATTTTTGCTTCAATATTGGCAGAAAGACTTAAAAAATATTTAAACAGTTTTATTTATCCTGATCAAAATGGATTTCTGCCAGAGACAAATTAAATACAATATGAGAGTAATTTTGGATACTTTGGAATATTATGAGGCTCACCCTGAAAAGCAAATGGCTTTGATATTCCTAGATGCGCAGAAGTCATTTGATAATGTGAATTGGCGATTCATGTTGTTACTGCTGGAACAGATGGGCTTTACTAAAAAATTCACTCAAGCAATAGAAGCTATATATCATAAACAAACAGCAAAAGTAATGATAGAGAGAGAATTGACAGACTCTATTGATTTAAGAAAAGGAACTAGACAAGGATGCCCATTGTCACCTTTGTTGCTTGTGTTAACCTTGGAAGTGTTAAACAGAAATATTAGAGAAGAAAAGGACATAAAAGGGATGAAAATTAAGGAAGAATTTAAATTGCAAGCATTTGCAGATGATTTGGTTTTCATCTTAGAAGATCCAATAGAAACAGCACCAAAATTGATGAAAAAGATAGAGACATATGGAAAGGTGGCAGGCTTGAAAATAAATAAAGACAAGACAAAGTTTCTGACAAAGGACATGTTATCAAGACAAAAGGAAAAATTAGCAGACCTATTGAAAATCCAGGTCACGAATAAGATTAAATACTTGGAGATATATTTGGCAGCAAGATGCAGTACAAGAAAAGAGAACAATTATACTAAACTTAAGCAGCAGATAGCGCTAGATTTGGAGAAATGGAAAAATTTACAACTGTCACTAATAGGGAGAATATCAACCATCAAGATGACAATACTACCTAGAATTTTATACTTGTTTCAGACAATCCCAATAAGGCTTGGAAAAGATTATTTTGAAGATTTAAATAAAATTGTGTTGAAATAAATATGACAAAGCAAGAAGGCGAGAATAAAGTTAAAACTTTTGCAAGATGCTAGAATAAGAGGAGGATTTGGCTTGCCTAATTGGGAGTTGTATCATCAAGCTACGAAATTGATGTGGGTAAAGCCCATGTCACACTGCCCAACAGATGCAAAAAGGACACAGCGGATGAGCAAAATGTTCCATCCGTTGTTATCCGCTCTCAAAAGGGGCAAAAATTTGCATAACCGGAGCGGATAACACAGATGCGGGGAGGATGCAGGGTGGATGCAAAGCGGATGCGGAACGGAAGCCCAACGGATGGAAGCGGATGGGAGCAGATGGCATGTCCGCTAGGCTTCCAGGGGACCTCAGCAAAGCGGATGCGGAACGGATACAGCGGATGCAGAGCGGACGCTGAACGGATGAAGCGGATGCACAGCGGATGCACAGCGGAAGCCTAATGGATGCCTGGCGTTAATTGCGCATGCGGGGAGGATGCATTGCGTCAGCCCTGCGGATATAATGGAAGCAGCTCGGAAGCAGGTCGCCATTCAGAGGAAAGACTTGCTTCCAGACACATCGACTGCCTTGCCTGTCCTGCCTGCATGTCTGCCTGCAAGCCTTGCTGCCAGCCTTGCTGCCAGCCTTGCTACCAGCCTTGCTGCCAGCCTCCCTGCCAGCCTCCCTGCCAGCCTGCCTGCAAGCCTTGCTGCCAGCCAGTCTGCCTGCCAGCCTTGCTGCCAGCCTTGGTGCCTGCCTTGGTTCATGTCTGCCTGCCAGCCTTGGTGCCTGCCTCCCTGCCAGCCTTGGTGCCTGCCTTGGTGCCAGCCTTCCTGCCAGCCTTGGTGCCTGCCTGCCTGCAAGCCTTCCTGCCAGCCTTCCTGCCAGCCTTGGTTCCTGCCAGCCTCCCTGCCAGCCAGCAACCCCACAACCACGCGGAAGCACAGCAAGCCTCAGCCATCTGCTGCCAGCCCTGGCAAGAGGGACAGGGCTACCATCCCGCCCCCTGGCCCTCACCCTGGTTCTGCTGGGGCTTCTGCAGCACGGGCTCGTTCTTCTGGGGCTGGGGCTTCTGCTGCTTCTGCTTCTGGAGGAGCTGATGACAAGCACTCCAGCACCAGCCACCTCCACAGCACCTGCACCCTTCACCCCTGAGACTGAGCAACCAAGAGGAGTGCCAGAGACTCATTTTTGTCTTATAGCTTGTTGTTAATAAAGTCTATTTATGATTCACACACTTGCTTCATTTCTTTTTTTTAATAAAGTCTTGCTGGAAACTTTTAGAAATGGTTTAAACTTTTGCATGCTTGTGAGATGGGTTAAGATAGCTGTGGGATGGGTTGAGATAGCTGTGGGATGGGCAGGGATACCTGTGGGATGGGTAATAGCTGTGGGATAGATAAACCTCTAGTGCAAGCATAGTGGGACTGTATGGTCCACCCTCCCAGGTGCCACACCTATGGCCCTTTATTATCAATAATAATGTAATAATTATCCACACATGTCAACACAAACACAACTCTTTATTAAACGCCCTGTTCATTGTAGGCCAACCAAACATACATGGCCCAATCCCATCCGTGTGATGAGACAGGCTGAAGGAAGCATCCATTAAGCATCTACCATCCTGTCTTGCCACTCCACTGCTCCAGCTGGGGAGTTGCACCAGTGTCTCAGGAGGTTGCGCTGTTTCTTCGCTTCATGTGAGGCTCTGTTGGGGCCTTGCACATCTTCAGTGTCGAACAGGTTTCACCCTTGCCTCCATTCCCCAGGCTCCATGTCCCCATTGCCTTGCTGGAGGTCCACGAACCTGTTCTGCAAGACTGGGTAGCGGGTGCGCATGAGATTGTACAGGATGCAGCAAGCTTCCATGATCCTCCTACATGGTCTCTGGGCAATGCTGCATGGTGGTGAGAAGTACCTGGAACCTGTTGCCAGGATACCAAAGGCATTCCCCACCACCCGCCTTGCCCTGGACAGCCTGTAGTTGAAGATCCTCTCTTCACGGGTGAGGAGTCTGGAAGTGTAGGGCTTCATGAGGTAGGTTGTGAGGGAGAAGGCGTCATCCCCCACGATGAAGTAGGGCACATCTTGTGAGTCATTGGGCAGGGGTTCTGGATCTGGGAAGCCCAGGATGAGGTGGCCTTCCAGCTCCTCCTTAAGGTGACTGGCGTTGTATACCTGGGCATCTGAAGATGAGCCGTTGCCTGAAGCATCGATGTACATGAACTTGTAGTCAGCATCGACCATGGCGAAGAGGATGATGCTGAAGAAGCCCTTGTAGTTGAAATAAGTGGACCCTGAGTTTGCTGGAGCTTTGCAGGCCACGTGCTTGCCATCGATGGCTCCAACGGTGTGTGGTAAGTTCCACTTCTGATACCACTGCTCTGCAACTTTCTTCCATCCTTCTTCAGTGGAGGGGTACTGGAGGAGCTCCTCCTTGTATTCTTCGATGATGGCCTGCACCACTACTCTGACCACAATGCTGATGGTATTGGATGGCACCTTCCAGCCGTACTGCATGCTCCTGTAGGAGGTCCCTGAGGCCAGGTGGTACAGAGTGAGTGCCACCTTGAGCCCAGGTTCCAGGCTGGGCCGGAAGCTGGTGTTTGCCTTGGTCAACCTGGGTGTCACCTGCTGCACAACTTCATCAAACATGGCTGGAGGCATCCTCATGAAGTTCTGGAACGCCCGAGTGTCTTCATTCCTGAGCTCCACCATCAGCTTGTTGTACAGTCCATCCTCTGCTCTCTGGCAAACCATCTTCGGATCCAGACTCTTTTTGGGTGGCTCCTTTTCTTCTCGCAGTAGAGTTCACAGAGCCTGCAGATGGCTTCGCACTGTTGCAGAACGATGGTGGCTGCCGAAAGGATTTTGTTACAATCCACGGTGGACATGACTGGATGCTGTGGAAGAGGAAGAGTCAGATGAAGGCTGCAGAGGTCTGCACCACTGGGCTGCTGTTCTGAAAGTGAGATGCAGGCGAGTTGCTCCCCCTTTTTATAGGCAGTATAGGTTTTCCACTAGGCATCCTCTAGGCATCCTCTAGGCATCCTCTAGACATCCTTAATATCTGAGATAGGTCCCCTCTGCGAACGTTTTTTCCGTTTTAAACACTTTGTTTCCGTGCTGCATCCGTTCTGCATCCGTTCTGCATCTGTTCTGCATCCGTTCCGCTTCCTCCCTGCGTCCGGGTGGATGGAGTTCTGCGGATGCGTAGCGGACTCCTAGCGGATATAGCGGATGCGTAATGGATGCATAATGGATGCGTAACGGATGTGTAGCGGATGCAGAATGGACGAATTGGATACATTTTCTTCTCAAAAGTTTTGGGCAGCCCAAAACTTTTGGAGCGGATGAAACATCCATCAACGGATGCTGGACGGATAGAGAGGAAGCCAAACGGAGGCAGTGAGTACATCGCGTTTTCGAACGGATGGCAAGGTTTTTTGTCCGTTTTATATCCTCTTTGCATCCGTTGGTTCAGTGTGACATGGGCTTAAAGGAATAGATAACACTAAGAAATACTAGATTGTTAACATTAGAAGGACATGATCTGTTGTTGGGGTGGCATGCTTTTTTATGGTATAAAGGAACAAAAACACAGGGTTACTTTAGAAGACATTATTTCCAGGAGTCTCTGTGATTAAACTGGGAGAAGATTAAAAGGCAATGTTATTTGAAAATTCCAGTATGGTTATTGACTATTGAGGTATTTTCTTATCCTATAATATACAAAAAGGTACAAACAGTTAGATATGGTGAAATATTGAATGAAAAGGGTGAACTTAAATCTCAGGAAAAATTAGAGGAACAAGTTATAAAGATGAATTGGTTCTCATATGCGAAAATAAAATCAAGGTATGATAAAGACATTAAAACAGAAGGTTTTTATAATAAATTGATCGATTAAGATAAAATTTTGGCAGGTGCTGATAAAAAGGTGATTAAAAAATTATATGGATATTTATTAGAAATTAAGTTAGAAGAAGAACAAGTTAAAGAAACAATGATTGCTTGGGGGAAGAATTTTGGATATGGGATCGATTTAGAGAAATGGCAAAAGTTGTGGTCTCAAAATTATAAAATGACAATGTCAACAGCATATAAAGAAAATTTGTATAAGATGTTTTACAGGTGGCACTTTCCCCCAACAAGATTAGCAAGGATGTTCAAGAATAAGTCCGAAAAGTGTTTGAAATGTCATCAGACACCTGGCTCACATTACCATATGTGGTGGACATGCCCGGACACTCAAAAATATTGGACCAAAATCCAATTGGAAAAAATAACACATAAGCATATAGACTTGAAACCAGAGATTTTTTTGTTGGGAATTTTTCCTGAAATATATAGTAAAGATTTGAAATATCAGATTGTAAATGTGTTAACAGCAGCTAGGATTATATTTGCTAAGAACTGGAAAAATGAGAAGATACCATTACAGGAGGAGATTATTAAGAAAATATTGGAATGTGCTGAAAAGAGTAGATTGACATTTGAAATTCAAGAACAAGAGGATAAACAATTTTATAAAGTTTGGGATCTGTTCTATCAGTGGTTAGATAATAAAATACAGTAATGAAATATGTAGATTTTTAGAAAATAATAAAAATATAAAGATCTATTTTTCTTTTCTTTTTAAATTATATTTACAAAATGATTCTAGGATAGATCTGGGAGGACAATATGAATTGTTGTAAAATAAACTAAGTAAAATATGATTGTCTTATAAAATATGAATGAATAAAAGTATAGTCAATGATTGATTAATAAAGATATTAATGTACTTGACATTTGATTGAAAATATGAGAGGATATATAATGTAATTGTAATAGAAGACTACAAAATGGTTGCACAAAATAATATGTACCAACCGGCACACTGTATGTATATATATGGAAGATGGTTGATGTTTTTATGTTATGTTTGTTTATGTTTGTTTTAAAATCAATAAAAAAATATTAAAAATAAATAAATCATGGGTGCTTCATCACGAGAGGTTTTTAAAAAAAAAGACTAGACAGTCACTTGTCTAAAATAGTATAAGATCTCCTGCTTGAACAGGGGGCTGGACTAGAAGACCTCCAAGGTCCCTTCCAGCTCTATTTTACTGTACTCTACTCTATTCTATTCTTAAACTGGAGCAACTGTAAAAGCATTGGTGCAAATGTTTCAGAGCTGAGAAACCAGATACAGGTAGTCCTTAACAGAACCATTCATTTAGTGACTGTTCAATGTTACAATGGCACTGAAAAAAAATTCTCACGGCCATTGCAGTATCCCCATAGTCACATGATCAAAAGTTAGGCATTTAGCATCTGGCATGTATTTGTGGACTGTCCTGGGATCACACAATCACCATTTGTAACCTTCCCTACCAGCTTTCAACAAGCAAAGCCAATGAAGGGAAGCCAGAGTTGCTTAATGGCCACATGATTCACTTAACGATTGCAGTGATTCGCTTAATAACAAAACATGTTGTAAAATGGGGCAAAACTTGCTTAACAACTGCCTTGCTTACCAATGGAAATTTTAGGGTCTGTTGTGGTTGCCACTAAAACTCTTATAATATAGAGACTTTTGGGATCCAAGTATTGAATGGTCGCTCCCTTTGAATTTCTTTTTTTTTAAAATATAGGAACTTTCTTTAATGTAAACAAAAATGATATTGTTGGACAAGGCAAGGCTTTAAAGAGAGATCTGCCACCTGCCATCAATGAATAATAAAGCTCAAACAAAACAAAGCCCAAACAAGCCAAAATTTTTAAAAAAGATAAAAATCTGAAAGGAATTATCAAGCACCAAAAGAATAAGACAGAAAAAGAGCAGCTTTCCTGCAAGCAAGGAACATTTCTGAAAAGCTGCAAGATTCATTACCACAAGTCCAGGACTGAAATGTTTCCTATTTTATTTCCAGAGCATTGAGCATTGCATGCTCTGAATTTCAAACAGATCAACCTGCTCTTTTTAGAGCAGGGGGGTCCAACTCAAGGCCCAGGGGTCAGATCTGGCCTGCAGGGTGCTTAGATCTGGCCCATGGGGGCACCCTGGAAACAATGAAGGACTGTCCCACGGTGCACGCTAAAATGGAGCTTGGGAGGGCCACATTTAGCCCTCCTGATTCTGTTTTCACTGACAAAGGGTTATAGGAGGCTGTTGCAGCTGAAAATGGAGCTTGTGAGTGCTGTGTGCGGCCCTCCTGAGCTCCATTTTCACTGGCAGAAAGTTGCAGGAGGCCGTCACAGCTGAAAATGGAATTCGGGAGCCCATTTTTGCTGGCAGATCATTCGAGCCACCACAGCTGACCCTGACATGAGTGATGTCAAGTTGGCCATGCCCACACTGACCATGCCTACACTATCCCCCTGAGGTCAAACACAACCCTGATGTGCCCCTCAATGAAATCGAGATTGATACCCTGATCTATTTAATCTAAATTTACGGGGGACTATCTATAGCATTTAGTCTCTTGATTCTCAGAGGTTTACTCAAAAGGTGACATGATAGCAGTGTTCCAATAATTGAGGGGTTGCCACATAGATGAGGGGGTCAACTTATTTTCCAAAGCACCAGAAGGCAAGACAAGAAGCAATGGATGGAAACTAATCAAGGAGAGAAGCAACCTAGAACTAAGGAGAAATTCCCTAACAATCAGTGGAACAGCTTGCCTTCAGAAGTGGGCGCTCCATCCATTTGACACCCCTGTTTTAGAGCATCATTTTTACTTTAATCAGGCTGAGTTGGGATAATTTTGATGCTGTGATCTATTACTGTACAAACAGAAAAAGCAAAGCATTTTTATAAACCATTTCTGCATAAATATCCATGAGTCTTGGATTCAACAGAGCGTGGAAATTTGGCCTCTGACTTGTATTTGTTTTTGGGTTGGGTTTTTTTGTTTTTGTTTTTACTTCTCTGAGACACATAATTTTACACTTCTTCATTCCAGCCGTATTAGCTCAAATTAGAACTCAAAGAAACTCATAGGAAAGTTACTAGTGAATTATATGATGCCATTTAATAGTTAGATAAAAAGACCTCAAATCTTGGTGGTCTTCCAGATGAAGGTGTATGTTCCTGGCAGCGTGCAAGTTAAACCCTTTATTTATTACTTCTCTATTATAACTGAAAGACTTTTGGCACAATGTAGAATACCAAGAAGACCTTGAAGAAGGAGGTCAGAGTTATTATATAAAAATCCTCTGCATAAGGGGGGAAGAATGAGAGAGAAACCCAAGACTGCCTTCCCTTGATGCTCTGATATATGGGAAGGCAGGGTGGTGGAAGGGGGAGAGAATTTCTGTCAGACTTTCAAGTTGTTGTTGATTATACCCTGCAATAAAGCAAAGTTCCAGTAGTCCTTAGGGAGTCTGTTTCCTGTCCTGGTCTTCCTTGAAAGGCTGATAGTAATAACACTTACACTTATATTCCGCTTCATAGCCTTCATTAACCAGTTTATAGAGCCAGTTTATAGAGTCAGTGTCAACTCACGAAGCATTCCTGACCTGCTCTTGAGTTGCCATAGCCAGGGGGATGGGGAATCGAGCCTCGCAGCTGCATCGAGGAAATTGCATTTCAGTCCAAACAAAGCACATTCCAGCCAGCAATGCCAAGGTCATCTCCATGGAGACCTACAGTGGTCAGAGGGTTTCACTTCTATAACCCACAAAATTGCTTCATTGGGGAATGTGATTATGACGCACCTTGGGGAAAGGAGGAAACAGGGTCTAGAGACAAGGCACAAATTTAGTGAGGTCAGAGTTGGCTTCACTTGGTCCATGCTGAAATGAAGCTCCTAATAAAAAACTGGATTTCCTTGGAAGCTTGACCTGAGGCTCATGATTTAATTAGGGCATCGGTTGGAACTCCCGGCCAGATGGCCATTTCACACTCGGTTTAGCAAAGGGGGGAAAAGTCCTGAAATGTCACATGAGTTTGACACCCCTTCTCTGTGAACTACTAGGGAGGGGCTATTTTAGTCATCTTCCTACTTACCAGACTTTCCAAGCCCTGCTGTCTCTGTCCTTTGGAAAGCAACCCCACCCTCCTGGAACTCCAAATTACCTTCCACTACAAATTTTTGAAAGTTTTTTTGTCATTGCTTTCTTTCTATGACTGAGAGTAACTAGCCCCCAAAAGCCTAGTTAGACTATCTAAAATAGGACTGAAAATCAAGTTTCCTTTTTCTTAACCTAGTGCAACTAAATCAAAATGGCTTTCCAATATATTATTGTCTACTGTTTAATGAAATAATCTGTGGATGGTATTCTTTTAGTGGGAGTGTTCTTGGTGGTCCCTTGATTAATCTGTTGTTTCAGTAAATGTCTGTAACAAAATAACCAAACTCAGAGGGCATCAAGGACCCCACAGTTCAACCCTGAGTTGTAGGGTTCAACCCTGAATTAAAGGGTTCTCTTCTATTGAGGATACAGGTATTCTTGTCTTCTTTCATCTTCCAGTTGTTGGGAACCTTTCACTTGATCTTTGCTGGCCTGGCTAGAACCAAACATTCAAATGCAGAATTGTTGATTTATGAGTACTTTAAAGTAATAGTAATTTGCCCCTCACCCACCCTCTTTCCCTTAGTGGAAAAGTTTGAAGAGTATTCAATACTTTATACTTTTGACAATCCATCTTATCTTTTACCCAATTCAGATTTGAGTTTTCCTCAACCTGGTTTTAATATTTGATTACAGAACAAAATTCAAGCACATAAAACCACTCCGTACAGAAGAACAGAATGGTCGCAATTTATTTATATTTTTTGGAAAATAGAGAAGGAGTTGAGGACTTTCAGGCATGAAGTTGAGTAAATTGGTTCAGATTTACAATTGTTGACAGTCTTAAAAATAGCAGATTGGAAGTTGACTCTCTGGAAGTTCTGTGTGCTTAGATATTAACCAGGAAAGGCAAACCCAAATTGGCTGTTGGTTCCCTACAAGCCCTAAATGCAGAAACAGATGAATGTGATTGTGCTGAAATACGAAAAACAGATTTTAATCTCTCTCCAAAAAGTCTGGATGGCAGAAATGCTGTTCATCTAGAAGACTCTTTAGCCTTCAGTGTCACAGACTATTATGCTGATGACATCCAAACCTGTCTTTCTTTCTCCTCAAAATCTAGGAAAGTAGTTCAAGCCAAAGACCAGTGCTTGAAGTTGGCAATGGACTGGAATCTTAATCCAAGCAAGGGTCAGCCAGTTTTGATCAGGGGATGGGGATTCAGTTTGTCTGGATAGTAAATTCCCGAGAATCCCTTGCTTTACTGCTTTGGATTAGTTATGAAACTCAATGCCCACCTTTCAGTTACAGCCTGATGTACATTTGAACAAATATGGTTAGTATATGTTCTGTTCCCATTCATGAAAATGTTTTAATCCCATTTTACAAATGTCAGCTAATCCAGAGTGTTGAACTCAGACTGTCAACCCTGAAGCTATCCTGACTGAAGCCATTTTGTCCACTTCAGGGAGAGGGATTTGAGATAGGCAGATTTTTGTAGCCAAAACAAAATATTTTCTCTTGGGAACCAAGGACATTCTTGCAGAGTGATGCCACCCGGTTGTTGGATTCCACAGTGATTGGACCATGTGACTGATTGTTTTGAGAAAGTAGAAAATATTTTACTACTAATAAGGTGAAAACTGCGGGAATTTCCAGAGTTGATTTTCACCAGATATGTGCCAATATGATTTCTCCAATAAAAGTAATCTTTGAGGAACTCCATTGCCATGGAGTCTTGCTGACAATGGATTTCCCACAACTCCGGGAGGCAAGCTGTTCAATTTAATTGTTCTCACTGTTAGGAAATGTATCCTTAATATAAGGTTGAATCTCTCTTTAACGGGCTTTCACTCATTGCTTCCTGTCCTACCTAGGTGTTTTTGAGAATAAGTCAATCCCCTCCTCTCTGTGACAGCCCCTCAAGTACCAGAAGATGTCTTCTGGTACTTGATGCCGTGTCTTCTCCTGTCACTCTAAACTCCATGTCACTCCTAAACCTCCCCTTCACTAAGCTAGGCAGACCTGTGCTGGGGATGCAATAATCATGCTGGCTGAGAATTCTGTGAATCACCTGTCCTCCATACCTGTGTGGTTCCAAGTTAAGGAATACTGCAGTATATCTGCATCTCATCTGCATTTGCCATCTCCAAAATTAGCAAAGAAAACATAAAACATATTAAACAGCTTTGCTCAAAATTCTCGTTTCACCTGCCTGGTTGTGGACATATAGACAAGCCTTCCTATTTTGCTGAAATATTTCTCAAAGTATGCTTCATATCCACTTCTTTCTTTGACAAGGGAATGACAGCAATTGGTCAGTTGTGTCTGACAACAGAATCAAGCATCAGCCTTCTCAGAGTGCAGTTCACAAGGGATACTTGAATCCAGGTTGTGTATATTGTGAAAAAGTGAAATGAAAAAGCCAAAGACAGGCCACAGCCAAGAGAACTCCATAGATGCAGAATAATGTCAGCTTGAGATCTTTTTCCCAGCAAAGAAAGTCTGCATTTGAGAGAGAGAGAGAGAGAGAGAGATATCGATCTGTGCAAAAAAAGCTCTACAGCACCCATTGGCACTGAGGTCTATGACAATTTGCCATGACCAATTCACCACAACTAACTCGCCACAGCCAATTTACCATGGCCAACTTTCTGCAGGAAAAGAGTTACAATAGTATCAAAGGAATGGTGGAAAAGAATCATTAAAGAAAGGATGCAAAAGGAGGGACAGGCGAAATGTCAAATATATATGTGTGTGTGTGTGTGTGTGTGTGTGTGTGTGTATTATATATATATATGTATATGTTTTTTTAGGCTTTCGCAGGTACTTACATGTGTGCTGTTTAGCTTCCTTCGGGTATTATCCCATGTCATTGTAGTTCTGTTAAAGTTGTAGCAACGTTTCAGCAGAATCTCATCTGCCATCATCAGGCTTCTGTATAGAGTTAGTTCCTGGTTTCAAATTTGAGGCTGGTCCATTCTGATTGGCTGGGAGCCTGGATCTGTGTTCATTGGACTTGGAGTTTGATTGATTGGTGTTTCTGGTTTCTTCTGTCTGTTTTGTGGCTTTGATTGGCTGGCTCTGTTCTTGTGTTGGAGGCTTTCAGTGCAGCTTGGCTCCGTGTGAAGGGACGGCTCCTCTTCATTAACAAGCTGCTATTCATTAGCAAGCTGGGTTTCACCTGGGTGCCTGGTGGGGGGGTGTTTGGGTTGGAGCTATCAGAGGGAGTCTGTTTTTGCCCAGGTGTTTGCCTGGCTTGTGGCATGGAGATCTTTCTATTTGAGAGTGCAGGCTTCCAAATGATTGACAGTCTGGTGGAATCATCTCTTCTATTCATGCTTTCAGGTCTTTTTTCAATCTCTATGGCTTCTCTGATGATTCTGTGGCTGGGGTTTTCTATAGTGGCTAGGGTTTTAGTGCCATTGAAGTTGATGTTGTGACCTGTGGTTTTCATGTGTTGGACTAGTCAGGAGGTGTGTTCCAGCTTTTTTTCTGCATTTTTGTGTTCATCTAGGCGGGTACTTATTCTTCTATTGGTCTGTCCAATGTATTTGGCCGGGCATGATGCACAGGGAATTTCGTATATGCCTTGGTTTTCCAGGTCAATTTTGTCTTTGGGGTTCCTCAGGATGGCTGCTATTTTTTTGTCTGTTTTGAAGGCAGTCTTGATGTGATGCCTGTGTAGTATCTTTCTGATTTTATCTGTAGTACCTCTTATGTAGGGCAAGACAGCTGTTCCATAGGTCTGTTGGTCTTCTAGGTCTCTGTTATGTCTTGGTGTGTTTTTGTGGATCAGGTTGGTGATTTTGTTTTTTTGGAAGCCATTGGCTGTCAATACTTCAGTCAGGGTGCATAGTTCAGTCTTTATATGTGTCTTATCTGCCAGGCGTTTGGTTCTGGTAATTAGTGTTTTCTCTACGGAATTTATCTGTGCTGGGTGGTGGTGGGATTGGGCGTTGAGGTAGCAGTTGGTGTGTGTTTTCTTTTGGTATATGGTGTGTCCCAGTGTGCCATCTGTTCTTTTGTAGATTAGTACATCTAGGAATGGTAGTTGTTTGTTTATTTTCATTTCCATGGTGAACTTGATTTTGGGGTGTGTGTTGTTTAGGTGTGTTAGGAAATTGTTTAGGTTTTCTTTTCCATGGGGCCAAATCACAAATGTGTCATCGATGTATCTTAGCCATAGTTTAGGTTTGTGGGTGGCATTAGCCAGGGCTCTGGATTCGAATTCTTCCATGAACAGGTTTGCAATGACGGGTGACAGTGGTGATCCCATA
>BLBF01012701.1:5315-18481 GCA_015471245.1 Laticauda colubrina | reverse complement strand
TGTTTAGCTTGCCTACCTAACCCTGGTTGGGGAACTCAGGCTTAACAGTGGCTTTTATCTTATACTACTATTTTGCGGATTATATACAAATATATACAATTTATGCAAATGGAAGCATTAGTTTATATGTTGCTTATCATTAATTTGGAGCTGCACTTTCTGCTGGCCTCAATGAGGAAGTTACAAATGGCTTTAAGAAACTACTATGAAAAACCAGTTCTGAAGGGGGAGAATGTGGGTCCTTTGAGTGACATTTGTCCAACCGTCCATCAGTTTGTTTCCTGGGCTGTTCAGGGTCTCCTTGGGAGTCAGGAAGGGCCCCTTCAGCCACTTCCAGTGGGCCGTAGGACAAAGGAGCTGCCCCACCTGGAAGCTCAGCCTTGAGGTGGAGGAGGATAGTCCCTGAACTGCCCTGGTGACGAATCCAGGCTTATTGTCTCCTGCATCCTGGCCATTTCCTCAATTCCGCTTCGGAGGAGCCCAACTCTTCAAGCTCTCTGCAGCTGATGAGGGTTGGAGAAAGAAACTGTGTGTGTTTGTAGGGATGGGAGTTGCAGAAATCTAGAGAAAAGCACAATAAAGCATGGAAGGAGCCCAGAGGTTGTCCCTGGGCCAGGCAAGTGCTGGATGCCCCACAGAGGCTGCCTGGATCTGGTCCTGACTTTGTGTAACCGGCTGTGTCCAGATACACAACTTGGGGGCAGATGTGGACTCTGCCACCTCCTTCAGCTGCAGGGTGGACCTGGCTCTGGCCTGCTGAGGCTGGTGTTGGGCCAGGGGGGAGTTTGGGGCTTCCAGTCCTCCATCCCTGGAAAGGATACAGGCCTCCTTTGGACCCCCAAAGCTGTTCAAAGAGAATCTGGAATTCAGAATCTGTTTAACCTGCCTTTGCTTAACTCACCGGAACCCAAATCTCTCCCAAAGACTGGGAAAAAACATGTTTTCTATGGATGTAGTGAAAGATGAGCACAAGAAACAGAAACTCTGCTATTTTTTTTAAATAATTTGGGGGAGAAGAGATTTCCAGACTGTAATGGTTAAAAGCCTGTAATCCTTTAGTGGACAATATAGGACTATTGAAGTCTCAGAATTTCTATTAAAATTCCAGGTGATTTTATAAATTATAAATGTATTCTTTGGTTTCATATGCTCTCCATCCATCCATGCTTCTTTCCTTCTTAAATAATACAAAAATCTTTTACAAGGAAGAAAATCTGCTCAGATCCTCTTACAAATATCTGTGGAAATGGATTTTTTTTCCCCCTTTGGGCAAAATATTTCCTCCAACTCCCTCCAGAAGAAGGAAGTTCATCTCAGAGGGTGGATTCTTAGGACAGAGTCCCAGGGCTGATTTCTCTCCCTGTGAATAAAATCCCCTTCCTCGCACTCAAAGCTTTGAGTTCCCTGGCAAACAGCAAATGGCAGTGTAGAAAGGGAACTTTCAGCCTTTCTACAGCAGGAAAGGAGAATCTGGATCTTTCATAAGATAAAATGCTTGAGATATCTCATGAGCTTGAAGGTTTATTTCAAATCAAGGCAGGAATTTTGAAATGTGGGAAAAGCTACATTTATTTGGAAACGGTATTTCCCTTCAAAGGAAATTTTGTATGACACGCATACAAGAATTGGAGGGAGTTGCGGACAAAAACGCTCACAAACTTTCTAGAGGGGGAAACTGTGGGGAGGGTCCTTTGTGCTTCGGCTGAGAATTGGGGAGGAGGACCAAGGAAGAGCTGCTGCTCAGACGGGAAACTTGCCTGAACTCTGGGCTTGGGCCGGAAGAGGAAGGGGGATCGGGGGTCTTGGCTGGGCTCTGGGTGGGAGAAAACTCACTTGCGACCCTTCCTGGAGGGGAAGAGTGAACGGAATCCCCCTCCTGCCCTGAGGATCTCCCTTGCTCACTTGGGATCTCACAAGCAGATCCCGGAGTGGGGCAGCGTCTCCAGGGAGCGCCCCTAAGCTGACAGAAGCTGAAGCCTGGAGAAGGTGGATCAGCCCAGGAGGGGAAATAGGATCATCGAAGCCTCCGAGGGGGATCTGACCTGGAAGGGATCAGGGGGGATTTCCTGGCCCGGAGAACCGATGGATCAATGGAGCAGCCCCTTCTTCACCTGGAATTGGAGGGCTCCGTCCCTGGAGGTCTTCCAGAAGAGGTTTGTCTGGGGTGGGATAAGGGCTCCTGCCTCAGCCAGGGGGTTGGACGAGAAGACCTCCCTTCCAGCCTCTAAGCCTCCCTTTCCTCGTTGCCCCCCTCCACCGAGCCTTCCGGGCCCCCACAGCCCCTCCTGCATGGAGCTGGCATGAAAGACCCCCCAGAATGCAACCCTCCAAGACTGAAAAGATCCCCTTCCAGGCTATCCTATTTCACAAGCAACTTGGGTAAATAGCTGGATAGTGTAGACTGGTGGAAAAATTCCAGGAAAAATGTCTACAAGCCCATAGCAGATCCTGTGGGTGGCAGATGAGGTTAAATTGCTGTATTGTATTATTGTGTTTAACCAACTTTCAATCTTTGTGTATTCTATGTCATTGCAGGGGTTTCTTTTCAAATGAGGGGGGAAGCCTGTCAACCCCAAAATTAACAAAGGCATAGCCATTTTATTTAGTCCTATCATATTCCTTTTTTCCCCTTTCTCTTTGCTGGTTGGGAGGGGGAGGGTTTCAGGCTTGCTACATTCTTAAGGTGGGAGGAGTGGAAATAGTGAGGATTGTTTAAGCCAGTAGTTCCCAAAGTGGGATGCCTTGGGGGCGATAAGAGACAAGGGGCCAGCAGGGGAGCGCTAAAAGGTGGCAGGGGGAGCTGGAGGTGGGCCCCTCGCAGGGCACAATTCAGGATTGAGATTTTTCCAGTTCGCAAGAACTGTTGTTACCGTTCCAGTAGGTTGAAGAACTGTCAGAAAGGGACCCTGGCTGGCCCTGCCCCCTCCTCCATTTTCTGCTGTCAGTCCTTATTGCGCATGCATGATATTGCACGCATGCGCAGCAATTGCTGACAGCATTTCCCGCCTGCCCCACCCAGCCACTCCTTATGTAGTGCATGTGCACTCATTTCCCATTTTCCCGCCCGCCATTGCTACCAGCACCAGCCAGCCGGCCAGCCAGCCCATCCCTACCTACCTTCCTACCACCATCTGATCTAGGTGAGTTACACTCTGCAAGCCCACTCCAGCTTTCCTCCACTTTCCTGACGTGCCTGCCTCAAATGCAGTGGTGGCGGGAGTGGAGGAAAGCCAGAGTGGCTTTGCTGTCCTTTTCAAATGCCCCACCACTGCTGCATTCAAGGCGAGGCCCCAGAGGTCACCCATTGAGCCCCTTGTATTGGAGTGTGCAGCAGTCAATTGGGTGAACCTGTGGGGCCTCTCCTTGAATTCAAGGGCAGCAGGATGTTTGAAAAGGGGAGGAAAGCCAGAGTGGCTTTGCTCCTTTTCAAACGTCCCACCACAGCTGCATTCGAGCCGAGCCCCACAGGCTCACCCCATTAAGCCCCTTGCACTGGAGCGTGCAGCAGTCAATGGGGTGAACCTGAGAAAGAAAGAAAAAGAGAAAAGGGACAGAAAGAAAATGGGACAAAGAAAGGGGGGGGTGGAAGGAAGGGACAGAAAGAAAAAGGAGGGAGGAGAAATATGAGATACCTATTCTTGTAAAAACACCTGCTCCAGCAGGGTTAGAAGGGAGTGTGTGTGTTTGTGTGTGTTCTTGTAATTTACCAGTACATTTTGGTTTTGCCTTCTTCAGAATTGGCACTGTAATACATAGGGGAAAAGTAATTTTTTAGGGTGGAGGTCTGGTTCAATGGATCCTGTTTAAGCCTCAACAAAATGTGAGAGCTTCTTGATAGTCTTGGCCATGTTTCGTCCACAAAACCTTTAATTATTGTAATAGAAGCCAAAGATGTTTCAATGTGCTGGCAAAGATCGTGGCAAAGATGTTTCAGTGTAGGAAAGGGCCTCTAAACTAGTTCTCATTTCAATCTGATGCATCAGCTCTCTGTCTCTGTCTCTTTCTCTCTCTCCCCTCCTTCCCCCACTCTTTCTTTGTCCCTTTTCTTTCTTTCCCTTTTCCCTTTTCTTCTTTCTTTTCTCTCTCTTTTCCTCTCTTTTCTCTCTCTCTCTTTCCTTCTCTCAGGCTCACCCCATTGATTTGGTGCACAGCTCCGCTCGGACATAAAACAAATGAACAAGAATCAGCAAAGCATCTCTGATTAGATTCTATTCACTACTAGAATCTAATCAGAGATGCTTTGCTGATTCTAATCCAATTACCTGCTCCAGCAGGGTTAGAAGGGAGTGTGTGTGTGTGTGTGCATGGCTGTCAAACCTCCAAAACAGGTCAAGTAGCTCTGGGGAGGTCAATCATAAATATCAGGACACTTGCCAAGCAACCGGCCATTAAGCAAGGACCACTTGTATTTGGTTTTAAAAAGCAGGTTTCTACTACCCCCCCCCCCCCCGCAACTGTGACCAGATGTGAACATACACATATTGTAAATATTTTGATTTTCAGAACAGAAATGGCAGAAGCAGAAAAATCAAAGAAAAAATGTAGGCAATATAGTGTGGAGTATCTGAAATATGGATTTATACCAGCATCATCAAACCAGCAGCTGCCACAGTGCCTAATATGTGGGAAAGTATTTTCTAATGAGGCAATGAAGCCTTCAAGATTGAACAAACATTTGAAAAAGGCACTTGACAAGGCAGACAAGAATCTAACTTTTCTTCAATCACTTCATGACAAATTTCAAAAGCACCCAACACTGTCTTGCATGTTTTCTAATGCTTCGCAACAAAGCACTGATGGTTGGCGTGCATCATACAACATTTCATTGCTGATTGGAAAGCCACATACTATTGGTGAAGAACTCATCTTACCAGCCATTAGTGAGGTTCTGAGGATTGTTTTGCATAAGTTACCACATGATATAATTAACAATTTAGTTCATAGAGGCATAGATGAAATAGCTGAGAATGTGGAAGATGTATTGTGCAGCATACTACAGACAACAGACTTTGCGTTACAGCTGAATGAATCAACTTTGCCAGGCAATGAATCTTTGCTTCTTGCTTATGTGCGCTTTATTAAACATGAAAGTTTGACTCAAGAGTTGTTATTTGCGAGGCAATTAAATACAGATACTAAAGGGGAGTCAATATTACATGTTGTTGAGGAGTTCTTCAAAGAAAAGGAAATTCCACTAACCAACATACTTGCTTGTGCAACTGATGGAGCACCATCAATGACTGGTCGCTACCGTGGGTGTGTTGTTTACTTGAAAAAATCAGTGCCAAATGCCTTTACCATTCACTGTGTCATTCATCACCAACATCTGGTTGCAAAAAACCTCAGTGATCGCTTGAACAAGTCATTACACACTGTCATTACTGCAGTGAACAAAATTAAAGTACATGCTCTCAATGATTGACTATTCCGAGAGCTCTGTGTTGAGAATGATGAAGATTTTCATTGTTTGCTGCATCATACAGAAGTTCATTGGCTATCAAAAGGCAACTGTTTGAGACACTTTCACAATCTTTTTGACACTGTTTTGGAGTTTTTTTGAAAGCAAGAATGCTTTGCTCAGTGATGAACTCAAAGAGATCAGGCATGACATTGCTTATTTATCAGAACTGTTTACAAAGTTCAGTGAAGTGAATTTGCAGTTGCAAGGAAATGAAGTCAATCTTATTAAGGCCAAATCTGTCATCTCTACATTTATTTCAAAGTTAGCTCTATTCAAGTGCAATATAGGCCGTTGTGAGCAGTACCAATTTCCAAGCTTGTCTGAGCTAGGAAAAAAGGTGGGATATAAGATGATGATCTGCATGTTTTTTGTGACCATTTGGACATGCTGCATAATGACTTTGAGCTGAAGCCAAAGTTTAAGAAATCATACCAAGAGTTTTGGTTACAGAAGGAAATTTCTGATCGCTATCCTGCACTATGGACAATAGTTAAGAAGCTCCTTGTTGCATTTCTAACATCATATTTGGTGGAACGTGGTTTCAGTGTGGTCATCCAACTTCTCTCCAAGCAAAGAAATTGACTCCAGATTACTGAACGCAGTGATTTACGACTCCTGCTAAGTGAGTTAAAACCAGACATTAGGAAACTGGTATCAATTCACCAAGCACATCCATCGCATTAGTAACTGCTTCACTGTTCAGTAAATTCTTAAATTGATAAATGACTATGAGGCTTTGAAAACCTGGCATCACTGGATCATATTCAACCATTTTGTTGAATTAACATTAACTTAAAAGATTTTTAAATTGGACTTCTGGTTTGAGCTTCTTCAGCGACAGACTGAAACCTCGTCACTGCGAGACTTCGATCCGTGCTCGCTGCTGGAATGCCCCACGCTGGCTGGTTTCGGAGCTAAGCCACCCTGTAGAGGTGGTGAAGAGGGTGGGAGACTGCATGCAGGGTTGAGGGGAGCCTCATCTCTACACCCCAGCTGGCCATTACTCCCTTTCTCGAGGCGGTTCCTCCATCCAAGGAGGAATTAGGAGAATACTTAAGATTTATTGGGGTGGCTTATTTTCAGTAGAGACCTGTGAGGAATGAAACAATTTTGAAACAAGCTCCTACTTCCCCAGTGTACCTTGGAGAAGCTGCTCCACTGAGTCTGTCTGGCAGGCAGGACTCCCATTCAGCCTGTTCCTCGATCTCAGTGATGAGATTTTGGAGATAAATCCCTTGCTGAAGCCTCCCATTGCCTTGTAAATGCTCTTTGTGCTGAGGCTGGAAAGGTAGGGATGCTTCAAGAATGGCTATTTCATGGCCACCACAAAGAAGAACTCGACTGAAAAAGAATGTGCAGGATGACGATAAGAAGAGAAAGTTTTGGTTGACCGGGTCAAACAGCAAAAGCAACAAATAAGGTACCCTGGAATTGAGACTATCAAAAAACAATAACATTGTTCCCTAAGATTTTTAAGCTGCGAAGGAGAGAGAAAAGGGAAAAGATTTGTTGTTGTTTTTTCTCCTTTTCCGATACTGACAGCTAAGAGACTTAAGCAAGAAATTGGAAAAAAATCAACTTTGATATCAATAGGCATTTAATGTTGAAAATAATAAGTCAAAGGGATAATAAAGATTTCTGGATAATTAAAAGCTTTTGAAAACAGGAAAGGAGAGAAAAAGAATAAAAGGGCAGGATCTGGAAGGGAGGAGACCACCTGGAATTAAAAAAGAACTCACAGTAAAATCTCAACAAGTCTTCCAAATGATACATTCTAACTGAAATATTGCAACAAAAACCCCACGAAGAGAAAGTCGAAAAAGAAAGAAGAAGATATAACTCGGGACTATTTGGATTACTTGATCATTTCTGGATTCCTGGTTATTGTTTTGAATGACTAAAATCAATCGGGTGATTGCTTAAAACTCTTTAAAATGGCTCCACTTTTAGAAGAACTGAAGATGGAACTTAAAAAGTACAAAGAAGAAGAGAGAGGTTCTTTTGACTTCGTATTTCAGTTTTTAGAAATGGAGATTTGGAATTATGAGAAACAACAAGAAATGCCTGTAGAACAAGAAGATTGTGACAAAGAAAAAGCCATCTTTAATGAACAAGCAATCTTAGATGGGGGAAGAAAGGAAAGGGGGAAAAGAGAATGGAAAGTTTAAGATTGGGAAAAAAAAATAGAGTGAAAAATAAGTATAAAATCAGAAAGCAACAGAAGAGGGAAATGCAGAAGAGAGAATTAGAAGTAGACAAGGGGGTAAAAAGGGGAAGGAGAAGATGAGAGGGAAGAAAGAAAGGAAAAGAAGTTATAAAGGACAGAAACAAAATATAAAGAAACGGCCTATTTAATGGGTGAAAATTTAATGGAAAAAGGGATTCTGCAAAGGTACATAAGATAGTATGGTTATATCAGAAACAGAAATAATTTTAGAAAATATGAAACAATGTATGATTAAAACGTTTGATAAAATAGCTACCATGATTCAGTGGAATGCTTGTCAATAAATGTAACAAAATGAATATTTAATGATTTACAAAACTTGTGAAGAGAAATAAGGGAAAAATTAATTATGGAGATTATATGTGTCTTTAAGGAAGTAAGATATTTAATTGAAAAGAAGTGTTACAAATCTACAGAGACATGGTGGGTCAGTGGTTAAAATGCAGTACTACAGAGGCTGATTGTTCATAGCCAGGAGTTCAATCCTGGTTGATTCATCCTTTGATCTTTTTGAGGTTGCTGACTTTGTAAACTGCTCAGAAAATGTGGTAAAGCGTTGTGGAGTGGTATATAAGTCTAAGTGGAATTGCTGTTGCTATATAGTTTCTCCTGAGCATGGATCCTTTTATGACAATATGATCATTCTGAGCAAAACTCTTTCCATATTCCATGCATTTATATAGCTTCTCTCCTGTGTGGAGCATTTTGTGGCTTCTAAGTCCACTGTGATCAGTAAATGTCTTTCCACACTCCATGCATTTGAACAGCTTTTCTCCTGTGTGAGGCTTTTTGTAGTTTCTAAGTCTACTGCTCTGAGTAAATGTCTTTCCACGCTCCATGTATTTATATGGCTTCTCTTGTGTGGATCATCTTATGCGAAATAAGATTACTTATTTAATTATATAATCAATAGGATTACTTCTCCATCAAAGGGGAAACTGCCAGGGACCCTCCTGGCTCTGGGTTGAAGCCAGGGGTGGGATTCAAATTTCTTAACAACTGGTTATGTGGGCGTGGCTTGGTGGTCATGTGATTGGCTGGGCATGGCTCGGTCATGTGACTGGCTGGGTGTGGCTTGGTGGTCACATGACTGGGAGTGGCCTGGTGGTCACATGACTGGCTGGGCGTGGCTTGGTGGTCGTGTGACAGGGTGGGCATGGCCAGGTGAGCATCACCCCTCTATGTGAATGATGTCGTGACTGTGACAATGCTGCAACCATCGTAAGTGTGAAAAATGGTCATAAGTCAGTTTTTTCAGTGGCATTGTAACTTTGAATGGTCACTAAATCAACTGTTGTAAGTCAAGGATTACCTGTACAAAAATATAAAAAGCTTCTTTGCTTGCAAAAAGCCAACCTAAATACCAATAATTAGATTAAAAATACCTGCAAGCCAGAGTTACAAGTCAGGCATGTTGCCAGAACTCCTTGAGGAATTAAAATAGTTAAAATGCAATGGGAACTATCAGCAGCCATCTCTTGCTCATAAAATCAAACCTTTTCGCAGAGTGGACATTTAAGTTCTCCAGAAAGAGCGCATCCAGGAGAAGCAATCCTTAGATCCATTTGCACCACTAAAAGACACTAGCTGGTCTCACTCACCCCACAAAATAACCTAAGGAAATCATCCAGATTTATGGAAAGATCATGTGCCCCCCAAAAAGGCAGTAAAAAAATCAGTGCCAAGCTTGCATCCTGCCTCTTGTAAAAACATCCCAAAAGGACAGTGCCAGATATGCCCTCGCACCCTTCTTGTCCTCTTCCTCCTCTTCTTTGTATTGGGTTGCCTCTCTAGCATAATCCTCCAGTTATTAAACTGGTACATTTAAGGTTCTTGATGATTGTCTTCATTTTTCATTCGAGTTTTTACTTCTTAGCTCCAGTATTTTTGTCACATATTCAGTATATAAGTTAAATATGGTATAGTATCTAATGGTATCTAATTCTGTTGTTCCTTCAATAAGTAGCTGTGGTGATGTGGTAAACCCTGTTTTTAAAGGATATCTAGAATTTATTGCAGTTAACAATGTTAAAAGCCTTAGTATTTCAATAAAGCAAAAATAGAAGTTTTTTTTTTCAGAACTTTCTTGCCTTTCTCATAATCTGCCCTCTTCTGAATCTTGCACTGTTCCCTTTTCATAACAGATCATTGTATAATGAAGATGATTGACAAGAGATGATGAAACTCTGTTTATTTTACAGGAAGGGCCTGTTGATTAGGACCACATTTTGGAGATTCATCATCTTCCTAAAGGCATACTTGATATCTAGCATTGTTTTTGGCACAAAATTCCTTCATTCAAGTTTTCAAAAGATTGCTTCAGCTAGTTTGCGTTCTATTTAGCTGCTTTTATTGTTCCACCTTTTAACATTTTAAATGATTTAATATGAATTCATTATCTATGCTAGCAGTGTAAACATAGAACAGTGGGGTATAAATATTCAATACCACAAAACTTATTTCCAAACAATGAATGTTATAAAACACTACTGATGATGTGCTACTGTAAATTATCACACACTCTGATTGGCTTCTATAATATGATTTACCACTTCTGCATAAAAATAGTAGTTTTTAAAATTTGTTTTGGCATTTTATGCCTTCATTTTTTGATCATCACTTTCTGTTAATGCCTCTGATAATTTCCAAAACACAACTTGCATTCGTTAAATAATAAGAAATAAATAGCCATTTTCTGAAATATACCTGAAGTGTTACCTCTCTTCCTTTTTAAAAAAATGTTGAAAAATACTAATAAGATCTAAGTCAGAGAAAAACACAAGCAAAATATCACCATGAATTATCAATGCCTCAATATTGGATTAGTTCCTAGGATAATAAATCATCCTTCTACCTAGACTAATTCTGCTGGATGCAGTCCCATTGATTCAATTGTGGCTGATGCAATAATCAAAGACTACAATACAAACAAGTAAATAAAGGACGAGAATCAAAAAGCTTGCAATTTTATGATGTTGAACTAATATTGCAAACATATTTCTTAAGTTTGGATTTAGACATTTTAATGATGAAAATAGTTATATTTGATTTCTACAGTGCTGTGTTGTTTATTCTTCTAAAACCTCTTTGGTGCATTTATGTCCCTAGCAGGACTGAAAAGCAACTGTAGGTAAATGTTATTTGTTTGATACTTTGTATTCCATTGAAGAGCTCCAGGGACCACAAGGGATGATTTATCCTGCTATTGTTGTTTGCGGAGTTTGCAAAATAAACTCGAGAAAAAGTATGGCCCGATATCATAGAGGGCTCCCATTGAGGCTCTCACTGGGAAAGCAAGCATGGAGGCAGTGCATTTTGGAACTGCGCCGGTGATGGGGAGTTGGCTTTGGCGGCAGCAGCAAGTCAAAAGGGAAGTAATGGGGGGGGAGAGCAACGGGAGAGAAAGGTGAACAATGGAAGTGGTGCAAAGAGCACAGCAAAGCAATAGATTGCTCAGCAGTGAGGCAGGGAAAGGAGTGCACAGCGCAGAAAGCAAGAGGGGGGAGAGGGGAAACAGCTCCTCAGCAGCAGAGAAGCAGCCCAGTTGAATCCTGTTTCTCTCTGGTGCCCAGGAGTCATTTCCCGAAGTGAGGGAGACTTGGAGCAACAGGTGAGAAGCAGCCGCTGATCTGGCTGGAGCCAACAGGAGTCTCTCTCCACATGTTGCCCTGGTGAAGGCAAGTGGTGGTGGGGGGAAGGCGACCAGGGCTTG
This sequence comes from Laticauda colubrina, assembly GCA_015471245.1. Lineage (NCBI taxonomy): Eukaryota > Metazoa > Chordata > Lepidosauria > Squamata > Elapidae > Laticauda > Laticauda colubrina. The sequence goes on along the minus strand of BLBF01012701.1, from coordinate 7,081 downwards.
TACTTACCAGGGAGATCATCAGATCAGGCAGGGCTGCAGTGAAAAGCAGGCAGCATTGCTGGCCTGGCGGGCAAAAGCAAGCTGCAGGCATGTTGTGCATACACACGATGTTGTGCATGTGTGATAAGGACTGACTGGGTTGGGGGCAGAGACGCAGAGAGGGATAGGGCCAGAGTCCCGATTTACCAGTTCTCCAAATTACTGGGAACAATAACAACTGATTTTATCGAACTAGTCTGAACCGGTAGAATCCCACCCCTACTCCAAGCCCAGATGGATCCTTCCCCCCAGACTCCCACCTTCCTGGGTGAATCCTCTACTCGGCTATCTTGGGAAAGGTACTGCTTTGCTTCACGGGAGAAAAATGCAATTTCCCTCCTTGAAACACATGTCTCCCTGGCTCTAAACATCTGGATGAACCAGATTCCCACCTCTCTCAGCACCCCATATCCAGGAACTGCTCTTTCTGTGGGTCAGGAATCAGGGTCCCCCTTTTCCTCGCAAACCCAGGGCCCCGAGGGAAGATCCCGGAATCCAGTTGGGCTGTTTCATCTCCATTTTGAACTCCTTTCCTTGGAGAACTTCAACCTCTTTGCCATCATTTCCAGGCATTTCTCTCTCTTAGCAGGGAAACTTTCAGAAGAAGTTTTGCCAGTGGAAAAGTGCAGATATATTGTGGAATAATCCAGATAATCTCTTCTGTTGCAATAGGACAGAATAGAATTCTTTATTGGCCAAGTGTTATTGGACACACAAAGAATTTGTCTCAATGTACATAAAGAGAAAAGTAAAATACATTCATCAAGAATGACAAGATACAACACTTAGTGATAGTCATAGGTTACTAATAAGCAAATTAGGGGACAAACAAAACATATATTGTAAAGATACAAGCAACACGATTATAATCATAAGTTGGAAGAGACGGGTAACGGAAGGATGAGAAGAATTTACTTAGGCTTTAAAACGGTATTAATATTTCACGTAATTCTGATTCTATGCCTTCATTTATACAACCAAGGATTATATTAGCTTGTTTGGTTGCTGCTGCACACACGACTCATGCTTAAGTGATCATCCATTTGGACTCCCAAGGTCCCTCTCACAGTTACTGGTTTTGAGACAGGTTTCCTATAACCTGTTTTTCCTGCCAAGGTGTAAAACCTTACTTTTCTCCACATTAAGTTTCAGTTTGTTGGATTCAACCTTGTCTTATTTGGATCAGAAAGGCAAAATATGCATAAACATAGAAATCTATAGACATGGTGGTTAGAATGCAGTACTGGAGGCTAATTGTCCATAGCCAGGAGTTCGATCCTCATGGTTGATTCAATATTTCATCCTTCTGAGGGCATTAAAATGAGGATCTAGATTGCTGGGGACAATATACTGACTTTGTAAATCGCTCAGAGAACGTGGTAAAGCATTGTGGAATGGTATAAAAGTCTAAGTGGAATTGCTATTGCTATATAGTTTCTCCCGAATGTGGATCCTTTTATGAGAAGTAGGTGACCATTCTGAGCAAAACTTTTTCCACATTTATATGGCTTCTCCCGTGTGGCATCTTTTATGGGAAATAAGATTATATCAATGAGCAAAGGTCTTTCCACACTACATGCATTTAAATGGCTTATCTTGTGTGGATCCTTTGTGGATAATAAGTTCACTACAATAAGCAAAGGTCTTTCCACGTTCCATGCATTCACACAGCTTCTCCCATGTGGATCCTTTCATGGGAAGTCAGTGTACTGCTCTGAGTAAAGGTC
>BLBF01012697.1:0-10713 GCA_015471245.1 Laticauda colubrina | reverse complement strand
GGCTTTGTAATGGAGATGAGCACCACCCCCTAGAACCGGAAATGACTTGCACGTATGTGCGAGCGAAACTTTTACCTTTATGATAGTTAAAAATCTTAAGAGTTTGGTAGCATCTTCAAAGAAAAACACATTTTACAATGAGGCACAGTACTCATACAGGTGCTACCAAGCTGATTTCTAGCTGGAGAAATTTATGAAAACAATCCAAAGCTGACATTCAGCATCATTTTATGCTTTTTTGATAGATGTAAGGCTCACAGATTTCAGTGAGTCTTACACTGCAGTATTGCAGTGTTAAGTACCTTTTATCTCAATTAAATCAATAGTCTGGATTTCCCTTTGGGTAGTGGCCTGGATGCTGCTAACAAAAAAAGGCATCCCGATCTAAGAAAGGATGAAACAGCTCTTTTTGCTGGTAGGCTGAAAGACTCAAAAGATAAACCAGAGCCTTAAAATACTTTAGTTAACCATAGCCTCTTAATTTGGTGTCCTTCAGAAATGCTGGTCCAACCGACACAGATAATGGGAATTATGTGACTAAGTATTTCTGTGTTGTTGTTTTTAAAAACCGCAGTTATGTATAATACTGCCTTCTGTGAGTAGTAATATTACTCTTGAGGACAAGGCAAAACAAAAGACTTAAATCCGGCAACAAGGGAAGATCAACATCAGCTGTTCTGTGTGCAGATAGGGTTTCATCCCTGGCAGCTACAGTTAAGAGTCATTTTTTTGTCTTTCAGATCTGCTGACATCGTAGATGAACACTGAGCTTGTTGCCCGCATAGTCGTATTCTAAATGCAGCAATTCCCTGGGTTCCAGTTCATGAACAGAGATGGATTGTTCTTTGAAACTCTTCCTTCCAACTTGAAGAAAAAGAGGGTGAGGAAGGAGAATCTCGACAGATCCATATCAAGCACTCATAGAGTGCATGTTGTAGAGCTTCTGCCCAACCTATTGACTGCTTAACCGATACACTGCAATACCTCTAAGTGAGATGGGTGCCAAACAAGTCCAAATTAATCAAATAAAAGAATAAAACAAATTCAACATAAAATAGTTTTCTGGTAGCAAAGGCTGAATTTAGGAACCAGATATTCTTTCCGCTCCTGATTTCCTAAGTGGTGAAATCAAGAATATCTACTCTTGTCTGGCATTTGTCAAAGGAAATAAGAGATAAGGAGTTTCCTGAACCATTTTGCTTAGATAATTGGATTTTCCTAAACAGTAGAAATGTATGTATTCAGAGAGGGACTAATATTACAAGAACACCTTAGTAAGAAGTGGGCTACATCCCAAAAGAATAATTCTTAGCTTCGAAATGTAACAAGGGAAGCTTGGTTTTTCACATAAATCTTCCATGGAGAAAAATGGTTTCATAGTTAAACAGATTCATAATTTGTTACAAAGTTCCTGCATGCTGCAATGTTAGGACAAAGAAATCTCTGGTGGTTTAGTTATGCTGCTTTTTTTTTTTTTTTCAAATATGTAAGTAGAGAATAATAGAAGTATAAAAACACAGGAAAACTGTGCTATTTCCAGAAAACAACTGGCTCCCTCTTTGAATACAGACTCTTACCTGTCTCTCTGCAGCAGTATTTGCACAACACATTCACTTGTGGTTAACAGAAACATGGTTTACTTAATCAATTGTCTGTGTTCAGACATCTTACTTAACCATAAACTGGCTGGGCTCACTCTCTCCTCTGATGCAGAGGTGGTATTCAGCCGGTTCTGACCAGTTCTGGAGAACCGGTAGCAGAAATTTTGAGTAGTTTGAAGAACCGGCAAATCCCACCTCTGACTGGCCCCGCCCCCATCTATTCTCTGCCTCCCGAGTCCCAGCTGATTGGCTGGGTCTTCGTTGGTTGCCCTGCACAGGAGAAAGGAAAGCAGGTTAGTGGGGTGGGGAGGGAATGGAGATTTTACAATATGCTTCCCCTGCCATGCCCACCAAGCCACACCCACAGAACCAGTAGTAAAAATGTTTGAATACCACCTCTGCTCTGATGTATATCCATTGGTACATGAATCTGATAAGATTCCAGATATGACAGTAATCCACGAGGTAATATGAAAAAAATCCATTTGCTTTCAGCCTTCAATACATTTCAACAAATCAAGTTCCATTTCAGGGTACTCAAGTGACCGCTGTCCCATTCTTCTGGAACTGAAGCATGTCGATGTTTATCTTGGAAAAGGGACTATTGCAAGTCATATAATAGTTGTCTTAAAATGTATGAGGATTTGTTACAATGATGGAGCAATTCTTGTCACTCCAGGAATGAATTCTCCCAATTGGTGCAATTTTTTATTTTTTTTTAAAAAGGCAAAATAGATTTCATCTAGAGCTTACAAATAATTTTCCAGTAATAACAAATTGTTATTTGCCTTCATTTGAGCCCTGGTGGTGCAGTGGTTAGAATGTAGTATTGCAGGGAGGGCGGAGCTGGCGTCATGACGATACGTCATGCAGTCTTGGAGGTCTGAGATTGCTGCCGATATCTTTATTCCTGGACGGTACAAACTGATCTAAACCGTCCCGAAGAGACGGTGAAAGTAAAGAGCGCATCCTGTCGATCCCAGGGATATCACAAAGTCCCTGGTAGATCCAGGAGAAGCTCTTTTTGCCAGAGGCAAAGAGGCAGCCATTAAAGCTGCTGAAGATGGGACAGCTCCTAAACAAAAGAGAACGGAAAGAGAAAGTGTGCCGGTTTGGTGAGAACTTTTTCTTTATTTTAAGATTTGAAAGGATACCCTAAGGAAAAGAAAGAATCTGTTAAAGTTTTTACAGAAGTCATTAAGCGGCGATTTTAAACAGGAAGTCAAAGTAATATTTCTATTTATTTATTTTTCTCATTGCTGGATTTTCTACATATGATTTTATATTTTGAAACTGGACTGGATTTTTTCTTCTTCCACCAATTCTTTCTCTCCTTTTTGACTTTATAATAATGTGGGCTAGAGATTCCCTTTTAGTCATCTTTTTTAATATCTTTTTCCCTTTTTAATTAATTTTTATTATATCTTGTTTGGAAAAGGAGGGGGAAAGTGAAGGCAGAAGAAACTTTATAACATTGCCAACTAGAGGCTTGGAAATATTGTATCTCTTTTTTTTAGACGAAGCTGAGAAAGAACTGAAACGTTTTTTCAAGGACATTGCCTGTTTGATAAGATAGAGAGAAGAGCATGGGAGAGAATTATTGCAGGTGCTCTTCTGGGTTTCTATCAATAGCTGGAGTCTGGTGTTGAAGTTGATAGAAAAAAATGGTGACAAGACTCTGGAGAAGAGAGTTATAAATTTTAACAAAAGCCTTGGATAACCAAACAAAGTACAGTGTGCTCTTTTTATTTATTTTTTTAAGCTGGGCTATTTCTTACTTTAACAAACCCCCTCCTTACTAGCTTACTTTTTGTAATAGCTATTTGGATTTTTGGCCTTTTGGAACTTGTTTTTGTCTTTCTTTTTGTTTTTGAAGTCTAATTTTTACATTTGCATTTTATTTTAAATGAAAAGCTTTAGTATTAATGATTTCCTTTTTTTTTCTTTTTAAGGGAGTAGTCTCTTTTCTTTTTTCTCTCTCCCTCCCTTGTATCTTTTTTTTCAATTTACCTTCCATATTGGTTTTCTTTTAATTTTTGTGGGTTTGATTTTTTTTCCTTATGCATCCTTTTATACCTGAGACTTTTTAATTGGATTAAGGTGTTGAAGAACTTTTCTTTTCTCGTCTTTAGTTTTTTATCTTTTACTTTTCTGCCTTTTTCAGGATTTAACATTTTTTTCTTTTTTGTGTGTTTGTGGTCTTTTCTTCCATTTTTGAGTTTTTACTGCTATCTAACCAATCAATTGGATTAAGGTATACAAGAACCCGAAGAAATTTTTATTTTTATTATTATCATTATTATTATTGTTGTTGTTGTTGTTATTGTTATTATTTCCAGCAGAATTGTATAAAACATGACAAGAATCATTGAACTCATCCCAAAAGAGGAGGCCGATCCATTTCAAATCAGGAATTATAGATAAGAATTATCTTACTAAATGCAGATTATAAAATTTTTGCTTCAGTATTGGCAGAAAGACTTAAAAATACCTAAATAATTTTATTCATCCTGATCAAATGGATTTCTGCCAAAGAGACAAATTATGAGAGTAATTATGAGAGTAATTTTGGACACTTTGGAATACTACAAGGCACACCCTGAAAAACAAATGGCTTTGATATTCTTAGATGTATAGAAAGCATTTGACAATGTGAATTGGCAATTTATGTTATGAAAGCTGGAACAGATGGGCTCTGGTAAAAATTCAAGCAATAGAAGCTATATATCATGAGCAAATGGCAAAGGTAATGATAGAGGGAGAATTGATGGACTGTATTGATATAAGAAAAGGAACAAGCTAAGAGTGCCCACTGTCACCTTACTTATTTATGTTAACCTTGGAAGTGCAAAACAGAAATATTAGAGAAGAAAAGGATATAAAAGGGATGAAAATTAAAAAGGAAGAATTTAAATTTCAAACATTCGCAGATGATCTGGTTTTCATTTTAGAAGACCCACTAGAAACAGCATTAAAATTGATAGAAAAGATAGATGTAGATGGGAAGGTGGCTGGTTTGAAAATAAATAAAGACAAAACAAAGATTTTGACAAAGAATATATTATCAAGACAAAAGGAAGAACTGGCAGGTGTATTGAAAATCCAGGTCACCAATAAGATCAAGTACTTGGGGACATATTTGACAGCAAGATGTAGTACACTAAAAGAGAATAACTATAATAAACTTAAACAGCAGATAGCACTAGATCTGGCGAAATGGGAAAATTTACAACTGTCATTAATAGGGAGAATATCAACAATCAAGATGAATATATTACCCAGAATTTTATATTTGTTCCAAACAATTCCAATTAGGCTTGGAAAAGATTATTTTGAAGATTTAAATAAAATTGTGTTGAAATATATATGGCAAGGTAAGAAAGCAAGAATAAAATTAAAACTTTTGTAAGATACTAGAATAAGAGGAGGATTTGGTTTGCCTAATTGGGAGTTGTGCTCCCAAGCTACAAATTTGATGTGGGTTAAGGAATGGATAACATTAAGAAATACTAGACTGTTGACATTAGAAGGACATGATCTGTTGTTGGGGTGGGATGCTTTTCTATGGTATAAAGGAACTAAAACACAGGAGTATTTTAGAAGACATTATATCAGGGAGTCTCTGTGGTTAAACTGGGACAAGATTAAAAGGCAATGTTATTTGAAAATTCCAGTCTGGATATCGACTATTGAAGCTTTTTCTTATCCTATAATATACAAAAAGGAACAAACAGTTTGATGTGGTGAAATATTGAACAAAAAGGGTGAACTTAAATCTATGCAAAAACTAGAGGAACAAGGTATAAAGATGAATTGGTTTTCACATGCGCAAATACATTCAAGGAATGATAAAGACTCTAAAACAGAAGGTTTCTATGATAAATTGACTGATTTAGATAAGATTTGGACAGGTACTGATGAAAAGGTGATTAAAAATTGTATAGATATTTATTAGAAATTAAACTAGAAGAACAAGTTAAAGAAACAATTATTGCTTGGGGGAAGAATTTTGGATATGGGATTGATCTAGAGAAATGGCAAAAATTGTGGTCTCAAAATTATAAAATGACATTGTCAACAGCATATCAAGAAAATTTGTATAAAATATTTTACAGGTGGCATTTCCCCCTGACAAGAATAGCAAGAATGTTCAAGAACAAATCTGAAAAATGTTGGAAATGTCATCAGACACCTGCCTCATATTACCATATGTGGTAGACTTGTGCGGATGCTAAAAAATATTGGACTAAAATCCACACATGGTTGGAAAAAACGACAAAAAAGCATATAGATTTGAAACCAGAGATATTTTTCTTGGGAATTTTACCTGAAATATATAGTAAAGACTTGAAATACCTGATTGTAAATGTATTAACAGCGGCTAGGATTGTATTTGCCAAAAACTGGAAAAATGAGAAAATACCATTACAGGAGGAAATCGTGAAGAAAATATTGGAATGTGCTGAAATGAGTAGATTGACATTTGAAATCAGAAAGCAAGATGATAAACAATTTTATAAAATTTGGGATCTATTCTAACAATGGTTAGACAATAAAACATGGTAATGAAATATGTAGATTTTTAGAAAATAATAAATATATAAAGATGTATTCTTTTCTTATTATACCTACAGAATAATTGTAGGATAGATTTGAGATGATAATATGAACTGTCATAAGACAAATTAAGTAAAATATGGATTATTTCATAAAACATGAATGAATAAAAGTATAGTCAAATGATTGATTAACAATATTAATGTATTTAATATTTGATTGAAAATATGAGATTATATACAATGTAATTGTAATTGAAGACTACGAAATGGAAGCACAAAACAATTTGTAAACCAACCGACATACTGTGTATGTATATATGGAAGACCGTTTGATGTTTTTATGTTTTGTTTGTCTATGTTTGTCTTAAAAACCAATATATATATATTTAAAAGTATTTCACTTCTTGTAATTACTAGAGCAAGGAACTGGATAACTTTTAAAGTTAATGCATCATATATGTCATCTAAAGTATAAAGGTCCATGAGTTCAGTTCCCCAAAGAGGCTTTGAACTTCTTATATGCATAGATTTGGCTACTACATCTGCGAGCCCCAACCCAGACACTGTAGTATGTGACTCCAAGTGGTCATGTACAGTAAATGTGCCAGTTCTAGAAAAATTGTGCCCTCTGCTCTTTGTACCATCTATGATTTCTAGATTATCTGCAGCTCTCTGAGAACTTATTACAATTATCATGCCAGGACACAACCATTTTGCATTTGCAAGAGCTAGCTTTTAAATCTATTTGCATGTCACTTTACTCATAACAGCATCAACCTTCTGTTTCCCTTTGTCATGTTTATCATATTTTACTTAATTTTTTATTCTTCAGAGGTACTATTATTTTACTTTGAATGTAAAGTCACATGCAGGCTAATGGTAGCAGGTTAATGATTGATTAAAGCAAGTTAAAGCAAGGTTTGAAAAGCAAGATAGGTTTGATTCTTTCCTACTAAACCCCAAAAAGCAGGACCCAAGGATCTTTATCCTAATTAACATATAGAATATAAACTAAAATATAGTTTATTGATTATGGAATAAAGTGAGAATTAATTCTAGTGAAGAGGAACTCCAAGAGCAGCGAGGCACAATATATTTTACCAGGTTTGTTAAAAACACAGACATGATACTTGCACAACACTCTATAATTGCTTGGCTTTACAATGTGTGTGTGTTGTATTGTTTAGTATATTGTGCAAAGCTATTCTGTTTATAATACAATATATTACATGAGGCCAGAAAAATAGTTAATTCAGCAATTAAGATAGGCATGTTATATAGATCCCAGCCCATGGGCTGTAAGATATAATGAGTTTCTTTCTTTCCCTGTATCTCTGTTTACAGTTACTCAAGACTAGCTAAGTGATGACTACATAAACACCTTGTTTACACCCGAGCCTGGGGGAAATCTGATCTGCCTCCCTTAAATCCATTGGGATGAAATGTCTTTTGTGGAACTTTGTTCAGCCTGTCTGTGTGAATCACTATATTTTGGTCAAAAGAGGACATCCTTTTCATTTGAGACCCTCAAGCTCACAATGACTCTTCTTCCTTTTCCACTGAAAAAATTGCACAAGATCTCTTGATCTTCAACTCTTCCCTGCTATGCTGCAAAATCGTACATTGATGTTTGCACAAGCCATCACAATAAACAACACTGGATTTCAAGGTACATGATTATACCTTCATAACTATGTCCTAGCTGGAACAGCTAATTGAATAATTTCAGAAAGGTCCTTGATGCTGTGTTTGGTTATTTGAGAGATAAGTATTCCAGGAATGATCCAATCTGGATGCACTGAAATAAATGAAGAATTCATTACATACATACATACATACATACATACATACATACATACATACATATGGGGGCAGATTGAAAGTCATCTTAAATCAGTCTCTATATGAAGGAAATGAATTTTATTCAAATTATTATAAAAGCTACCATAAGATCATGATGTCTAGAAATCTGAATGACTTAACAGCATTACTCGGCAGCATGCCTAAGCAGTATGCCACACAAAAAAGAGGGGAGATAGTGGATGTGAATGAAATAGAGGCTATTAATATAGAGAAAACATCAACTGATCCTGTCAGCCATAAATAAATACAATAAAGAATCAACAAATATAACATGGTTATGAGTTGGATTTGCTGATCACATAGACCAGGCTAAAATCTGATTAAATGGACTGTAATCTAGTGTTTTACCAATTCAATCAGTATAATTGGTTCGCTGTATGTGAGTTCAGGCAATTAGGTTAAAATGGTAAACTGTGATTAAGTAAATTATCTGTAAAAGTACATAATGGAGCCATCTCATTGTAACATACTGGTATAGGATCTGAGTAGAACATCAGCCTATTAATTAACATAGATAAAGTACATCATTGGTTTTAATTCTTATATGCCCTTGTTCAGGGGTGGGATTCTACCAGGTTGTTAGAAGAAATTACTGGCCTAATCCTGTAAGGAAGGCAGGAAGGAAACATTCTGGTGTTGCTTACAGAAATTGCCTCTCCATTAATTCTTATTACATTCTTGGCAGGACTAGACTTCCTGTCTCAGGAACTTCTCTGGAGTTTTCCTTCTTTCCTTTGCTGGTACTTTGCTTGTGTGGAGTGACCATTTAAAATTACAATGGCACTGAAAAAAGTGACTTATGTCCATTTTTCATACTTACGACTGTTGCAGTCATGAGAGGCCAGGTGAGGAGATGCGTGCCTCAATGTGAGTGAAGTTGAGTTGGTCACACCGAGCCAGTCACATGATCACCAAGCCATGTCCACCCAGTCAAATGACCACCAAGCTACACCCACCACCTTGGCCACACCTACAGAACTGGTGGTTGAAATTTTTGATCCCATTCCTAGCCTTTTTATAGATTTCTCCATGATAAAATGACTTATAGAGCAGCTTCTTAACATAAAATTGACTAAATAAAAATATAAACGGATGCTTCAAAAGCAAATTCTCAAGGGTAAAGAAATTTTCTTATTGTATTCCATGTATTAGTCAAAATTTGCCTGTGATTAGAATGAATCTACCTGAATTTAAAACAGATAGGATTTTAAATGAGATTGAGAATTATATGTGGTTGTTGATCTGCAGACTTTCTGGGTCTCCCTCTAGTTAAAGACTACGGAATTAAATGTTTTATGGCTGTATCTGAAATTCAGAGTGGAAGACCATTAAGGATCTTTTTATGGATCATGATCCCATGAAACAGATAAATACTGGAATGGCCTAGCAGTTTAAGATTGATCAAAACTGGGACAGTCATAAGTATGACTGCTAAAAGCATCTCTTATTGTCCTGAGATAATGCAAATGCCTATTGGAAACTGGATGAAGCTGCAGAGAATTGAAGCTATGAAATTTCAAAATACTGACTGCACCATACTATAATTTTGTTCCCAGTCTCATTTGTGTAAGAGTAGTAAGGCCATTGTCAACTAAAAAGATACTCCTTTGGTCTTTTTAGCTGCCAGAAAAAGGGAGTGGGGGAAAACAAGGCACTTTTGAAATGCCTAGATAATCACCTCGGCAGCCCAAAGTTGCCACATCATAAGAAGGTTATTGGAGAGCATGATAGATAACTCTTGGAGATGTATGTGTCCCATTGGAGAAGTCACATCCAGGGAGTGGGGGAAAGACCAGGATCAAGGGGGAAATGTATGGTGTGATTTATTATCAGCTTCACCCAGCCACATGCCAACATGGCAACTTCTAATAAAGCAATTTATTTTTTCTGAGATGCGGCTAGAGACTTTTGATTTGAATGAGGGTGGCTTTGTTGGAGCCCTAAAAGCCATTTGCAGAGATATGTAGCCATGGTGTCTCTTTTTCAAGCTCTTGAAATAATTGCATTTGTATCCAACACACTCTACAGAGCTAGAAACAACTTAGCAAACTTTAGACATTGACAATGACAAATTTGCAACATTGATACTAATTTCTGCTCACTGATATTTTTTTCAGATTCAACATCATATCTCTTTCTAGAGACAATCACAGGCCTTGTTTTCACTTTCCTTCAGTGTCAGAAAGGGAAATGGTAACTTGCGAGAACTGAATGCTTAATGAAAACAATACAATTACCTTTAATTGGATTAATAAGGGTTTGGGCACAATGCTGATTTAATAAGTCACAGAGGGAGGCTTCTCCCTTGATCCTTTCATAACCTCTGGTTCTTTTCTTCTTGTGTTTAATTTATCCAAACATCTCCACCTTTTTTTTTTTTGGAGAGCACTTCTTGTATCCCACTATTTTATTTTAATATTTTGGGCCATCATAGGTACTCCTATCTTGGTCAAGGTGCCCAAAACTTCAATGATAGGAGGAAGAATCTGAAATCTTGATAAATTTCTATCCATTGTATTAGCAGTAGAGACAATGGTACTCTTGTGCAGAAAAGAAGGATAATTGCCTCTAGATGGGATGGCAGCATACAAATCAGATAGGTAGGTAGGTAGGTAGATAGATAGATAGATAGATAGATAGATAGATAGATAGATAGATAGATAGATAGATAGATAGATAGATGGGTGGAT
>BLBF01012676.1:0-10026 GCA_015471245.1 Laticauda colubrina | reverse complement strand
AGTTGCCAAGTTTGGAGACCACTGTTAATCAACCTTTCCTTCCTCACTATCTCATTCTGAAGACAATTCCTCCTGAATATTTTCAACTGATTCGCCTCAGTTGCTCTCAGATTCTTATTATATATGTAACATAGATTAAGTATTATCCTCACAGTTTTCTCTTTTTTTAACAGATTGGTCTTAAGTTGTGATGATTTTGTTTTAATTAAAAAAACATATTCCAAATAAATAATGTGGGAAGATTGGGCATCACTTATAATGTATGATCTAATGGAATAAGAGAAACATGAAACTTTGCCAAAACAAGTGTACAAGCCTAGAATTGAGTTTGAATACCTGCCTATAGAAACTTAATTTACTTAAATGAACCAATAATTACAATTTTGGAATATTTTTAATTCATTGTTTATATTCAAAATAAACACAAGAATATAAACCATATTTAGTATTTAGAACTAGTGGGAATCATGAAAAACTGTCTGGATCATGCATACTGACATGAGGATGGGAGGTTGACAGTGAGATTGTGCAGTTTGAAAGCATTTCCTGCCAGATCATTAAACTGAAACCAATAAGTAGCTAGAGGGGACAGAATGTGAATTTTCCTCTTTCCTCAGATTACAAACTACAACAAAATTAGTGTCAAAATGTTTACACATTTCAGAAATGTTCTACTTCAATTTCACATCCAGGAGAGATTATGTCATCGTAAATGTTTCTGGAAGATGTCCATTTTGCAATAGCTGGACATAAGAAGAATCTTGTCTCCTGAAAAAAAGACATCACACAATGCCTTTTGGGAAGCACACCATTTAATTAGATAAAATGAAAAACAAATGCCAGGGTTGAAAACCGATCTTTCAGAACCCAAAATGCTGTCCTTCCTCTTTGGCAGCTGGCCCCAGTTTTTCACATAAATAGGGTCTTCTCCACCCCACAAGGTGGTTACTGAAGGAAAGTTCTGTCAGAAGATGTGAGAGAGAACAAAAAAGCACAATCTTCCCCATATATGAATCATTCGTCTATGAAAAGCCTGTTGTTCCTCATGTCCACCTTGTGCATTTGCTCCAGCCATTCCACAGTTTCCCAACTGCGTTTCTCTACGTTCTTGGATCCCAGACACCAGACTCACCTCCAATGGGACTATGATGATGAACTCGCCATTATGAGTTTTGAGTTTCAAGCCCAGTCAACTGGATGGGTGGCTTTTGGCTTTACCGTTAATATGAAGATTCCCGGAGCAGACTTTGTGATTGGTGGTGTTCTTCCTGATGGCAACATCTATTTCTCAATAAGACTAAATCAAGAGTGCCATTTCATTAGGGCCTTGGCTCAGTGCATGTAATTGAGGAGGGGAGAGGGATAATTTGCATTACAAATGAATTTAGAGATGATTGTTGACATGATAGCTGCAGTATCATTTATGAACTGATGTTGGAGCCCAATGGCTGGCGCAGCAGAAAAAGAATCTTTGAGGGAGATGGGCAATACAGAAATGTGAAATATCAATCAATCAATCAATCTCTCATGGCTTTTGCAATTTGGGCTTGCTCAGTTTATGATGGAAGATAGAGAAATAATGTGCATTTCTGAGGTATAATTTGCATTCTAAAGGCAATACTCCCCTAAATCTCAACAAAACAAGTAATTTAAAAAATCCTTTTTCCTTTAAAGGAGATATGGAGATACCCACAGTTTGGAAGTTTATTTTGATTTGTGGATTTTTTTTTCTATCCAGAAACTATTAATTTTATTACTGAATTTTATGAAATGGAAATTCTAGGCCACCAACCATGACTGCAGAATTTCAGAGCCAATTATTACTTCTTTAGTTCCAGGATGATTTTTCATTGCAGTATCAGGGAATATAGCTTCTTTCTACTGAATTTCAAGTTGCCTTTTGCCCTTACATTTGGTAACATAAATGGGTTTTCTTTTGTAAAGTGTGCATACAAACACACACACACACACACACATTTACAAAAATCCAACCTTGTCTCATATGTAATAGATAGCCAGCTGCACTATTGTACGTCATTTATTCACTTGCCTATCTACTTGCCTATAGCTATCCTGCAGCAAGATCAATGAGATAAGAATATAAGGATTGGCCCAAGGTTCATCCAAGTCATGGTCTTTTTTTCTATCCATGGCAACATATTTGTAGTTCTTCCTATTTCACTCAGGACTGGCATGGTGCGAACGAGGATGCCATCCTGGAGGATGAAAGGCAAGTTACTATCATTGACCCAGGATAAAACATCCACCACCATGGCATTCAGGCAACAGTTCTGGGTGTGTGATGAACATCACCTGGATATCACAGTAAGCAAAACAATGGGACTTGTCTAATTTTATTTTTCATCCCACTTCTATTATTTTTACAAATAAACCAAGGCAGCAAGCATAACTTGCATAACTCCTCCTGTTTTCCCCACAACAACTTCTCTGTGATGTGGTTTAGCTGTGAGAAAACAACTGGTCGCCATGCCTAATGTGGGACTAGAATTCAGAATCTCCTGGTTTCTAACATCATGATAAATGATAGTCTAGGAAAAGGCATGGACACACACAGAGAAACAAGAATTTTCTGCAAAAAAAGTGTGAAATGCCTTTACTTTTTGCACTATTTGTTTCAACGAAGAACTGAAATGGGTACAGACTAAGGGAAAAAGGATATTTGGGCTATAGAATATCAATTGGGACCCAGTTTGTTAATAACATGTATATAGCTTGGAGTAATCTGGAAATGTAAGTACAGCCTGGTTGATATTGGATAGGAAAGAACCAGGAAATTATGGTGCCATAAGTTAGACTGGGGAATCAAAAGTCATTGCAGAAGAAGGCAATACAAAATCAGTCTCATTATTGGTAAGAAATTTCAGTCCGCACCTCCATGAAGTTAAGCCCATGTCACACTGAACCAACGGATGCAAAGAGGATGTAAAACGGACAAAAAAGCTTGCCATCCATTGGTTAACGCGATGTATCCGTTCTGTACTCACTGCCTCCGTTTTGCTTCCTCTCTATCCGTCCAGCATTCTTTTATGGACGTTTCATCCACTCCAAAAGTTTTGGGCTGCCTAAAACGTTTGCGTGGAAAATGTATCCAGTTCGTCCGGTCTGCATCCGCTACGCATCCGTTACGCATCCGCTATATCCGCTAGACATCCGTTCTGCATCTGCACAACTCCATCCGCTCCAGCGGTAAACGGACACAGGGAGGAAGCAGAATGGACGCAGAACGGATGCAGAACGGATGCCTAGCAGATGCAGCATGGAAACAAAGCGTTTAAAACGGAAAAAACGTTCACAGAGGGGACCTATCTCGGATATTAAGGATGTCTAGAGGATGCCTAGAGGATGCCTAGAGGATGCCTAGTGGAAAACCTATACTGCCTATAAAAAGGGGGAGCAACTCGCCTGCATTGCACTTTCAGAACAGCAGCCCAGTGGTGCAGACCTCTGCAGCCTTCATCTGCCTCTTCCTCTTCCACAGCATGTCCACCGTGGATTGTAACAAAACCCTTTCGGCAGCCACCATCATTCTGCAACAGTGCGAAGCCATCTGCAGGCTCTGTGAACACTACTGTGAGAAGAAAAGGAGCCACCCAAAAAGAGTCTGGGTCCGAAGATGGTTCGCCAGTAGAGCGGAGGATGGACTGTACAACAAGCTGATCATGGAGCTCAGGATGCCGCCAGCCATGTTTGACGAAGTTGTGCAGCGCCTGACATCCAGGTTGACCAAGGCAAACACCAGCTTCCGGCCCAGCCTGGAACCTGGGCTCAAGGTGGCACTCACTCTGCGCCACCTGGCCTCAGGGACCTCCTACAGGAGCATGCAGAATGGCTGGAGGGTGCCATCCAACACCATCAGCATTGTGGTCAGAGAAGTGGTGCAGGCCATCATCGAAGAATACAAGGAGGAGCTCCTCCAGTACCCCTCCACTGAAGAAGGATGGAAGAAAGTTGCAGAGCAGTGGTATCAGAAGTGGAACTTACCACACACCGTTGGAGCCATAGATGGCAAGCACGTGGCCTGCAAATCTCCAGCCAAGTCGGGGTCCACTTATTTCAACTCCAAGGGCTTCTTCAGCATCATCCTCTTTGCCATGGTCGATGCTGACTACAAATTCATGTACATCGATGCTTCAGGCAACAGCTCATCTTCGGATGCCCAGGTATACAACGCCAGTCACCTCAAGGAGGGGCTGGAACGCAACCTCATCGTGGGCTTCCCAGATCCAGAACCCCTGCCCAACGACACACAAGATGTGCCCTACTTCATCGTGGGGTATGACGACTTCTCCCTCACAACCTACCTCATGAAGCCCTACACCTCCAGACTCCTCACCCGTGAAGAGAGGATCTTCAACTACAGGCTGTCCAGGGCAAGGCGGGTGGTGGAGAACGCCTTTGGCATCCTGGCCAACAGGTTCCAGGTACTTCTCACCACCATGCAGCATTGCCCAGAGACCGTGAGGAGGATCATGGAAGCTTGCTGCATCCTGCACAATCTCATGCGCACCCGCTACCCAGTCTTGCAGAACAGGCTCGTGGACCTCCAACAAGCCAATGGGGTCATGGAGCCTGGGGAATGGAGGCAAGGGCGAAACCTGATCGACACTGAGGATGTGCAAGGCCCCAACAGAGCCTCAAATGAAGCGAAGAAGCAGCACAACCTCCTGAGACAATGGTGCAACTCCCCAGCTGGAGCAGTGGAGTGGCAAGACAGGATGGTAGATGCTTAATGGATGCTTCCTTCAGCCTGTCTCATCACACCGATGAGATTGGGCCATGTATTTTTGGTTGGCCTACAATGAACAGGGCGTTTAATAAAGAGTTGTGTTTATGTTGACATGTGTGGATAATTATTACATTATTATTTATAATACAGGGCCATAGGTGTGGCACCTGGGAGGGTGGACCATACAGTCCCACTATGCTTGCACTGGAGGTTTATCTATCCCACAGCTATCCTAACCCATCCCACAGCTATTACCCATCCCACAGGTATCCTAACCCATTCCAAAGCTATCCTTACCCATCCCACAAGCATGCAAAGGCTTAAACCATTTCTAAAAGTTTCCACCAAGACTTTATTAAAAAAAAGAAATGAAGCAAGTGTGTGAATCATAAATAGACTTTATTAACAACAAGCTATAAGACAAAAATGAGTCTCTGGCACTCCTCTCGGTCGCTCAGTCCCACGGGTGAAGGGTGCAGGTGCTGTGGAGGTGGCTGGTGCTGGAGTGCTTGTCATCAGCTCCTCCAGAAGCAGAAGCAGCAGAAGCGCCAGCCCCAGAAGAGCGAGCCTGTGCTGCAGAAGCCCCAGCAGAACCAGAGTGAGGGCCAGGGGGCGGGATGGTAGCCCTGTCCCTCTTGCCAGGGCTGGCAGCAGATGGCTGAGGCTTGCTGTGCTTCCGCATGGTTGTGGGGTTGCTGGCTGGCAGGGAGGCTGGCAGGAACCAAGGCTGGCAGGGAGGCTGGCACCAAGGCTGGCAGGAAGTCTGGCAAGGAGGCGGGCACCAAGGCTGGCAGGAAGGCTTGCAGGCAGGCAGGCAGGCACCAAGGCTGGCAGGCAGACATGAACCAAGGCTGGCAGGAAGGCTGGCAGGCTGACATGAACCAAGGCTGGCAGGAAGGCAGGCAGGCAGACTGGCTGGCAGCAAGGCTGGCAGGGAGGTTGGCAGCAACGCTGGGAGGCAGACATGCAGGCAGGGCAGGCAAGGCAGTCGATGTGTCCGGCAGCAGGTCTTTCCTCTGAATGGCGTCCTGCTTCCGAGCTGCTTCCGTTATATCCACGGGGCTGACGCAATGCATCCTCCCCGCATGCGCAGTGAACACCAGGCATCCGTTAGGCTTTCGCTGTGCATCCGCTAGGCTTCCGCTCTTCATCCACTTCATCCGTTCGGCGTCCGCTCTGCTTCTGCTCTTTCCGTTCCGCGTCCGCTTCGCTGAGGCCCCCCGGAAGCCCTGCGGATGTGCCACCCACTCCCATCCACTTCCATCCGCTGGGCTTCCGTTCCGCATCCGCTTTGCATCCACCCTGCATCCTCCCCGCGTCAGTGTTATCCACTCTGGTTATGCAAATTTTTGCCCCTTTTGAGAGCGGATAACAACGGATGGAACATTTTGCTCGTCCGCTGTGTCCTTTTTGCATTCGTTGGCCAGTGTGACATGGGCTTTAGCAGGAGCCACGTTTGATTGGAAGATGTCCCTTGGTGCCCCCACACAAGATGCTAATGTTTTCTTCTTCATCCTGGCTAAAATCATTTTTAATCACTCATGCATTTAGTCATACCTACTTTGAAGTATCCTCACCTGAGCTGCTAGCTCTTATTTTAATGGCAGTGGTATTCATTTATTGCTATATTTTAAAACCATAATAAGAAATGACAATGCTATGTTTTACAAAGGAAAAAAGGTGTACATAAAGGCAGATTAAAGGGGTTTGCATGCATGTAACCTGCTCCAAACCCAAACAATGAGAAGAAGAGGGGAACAATGGTTATGATCTCTGCCCTTATTCCTAAAAAAGATAAGGAAATGAAATGCCCACCAGGTTCTTATGTCTAAATGAGAACGTGTGCTTCTGTTGCTGCTAAGAAATCACTGAGCAGCTAGAATTGTATTTGTGCAAAACTGCAAAAATGAAAAAGTTCAAATAGAGGAGGAAGTGATAATGAAAAAAATGAAATGTGCAGAAATGAGTAGAGTGACATTTGCTATTAGAGAGCAAGAAGAAAAAGAATATTATAAAATATGGGATTTATTTTATCTATGGTTAGACAAGAAGATAGAGAAATATAACATAATATAATATAAACATAACATAATGTAATGATATGTTATAAGTGATTATTATGGAAAGAATTATAATATGTTATTTTATATTTGATTATATGGGAATGAATGATACTATAAACTAGGTTTCATAATAGTTGAATCTTGCTCAAAAAGGATGAGGTGAATTTGAAATTACAGTCAGATAATGATTTGATAACAATATAATATTAAGTGAATAGTAGTTATATACAATATGAATTGCAATATAAAAACAATTGCAATATAATTGCAGTATAATTGCAAAAAAACAATTGCAATATAAAAACAATTGCAATATAAAAAAAGGATGGAATGACTATTGATATTGTGCACAAGAGATATGTACCAACCAACACACTGTATAATGGAAAGAAGATTTAATTTAATGTTGAATGTTTTGTTTTTGTTTATGTTTGTTGTTTAAAATGAAAAAAAATACAAAAAAAAAAAAAAGAAATCACTGAGCAGAAAAAAATAATAGGCAATCCATGGAAGAAATAGGCCAGTGGTGGTGAGGGCAACTGTTTTTACAACAGCAAGAATAATTTCCTTCCCCAAAGTAGATCAAAGACCCTTGAAGTCTTCCATAGACAATAATCACAACCTCACTTAAGTTGTGAAGAGCTGTTGCTCCTCTCCCAGATTTCTCTCAGGAAAGGGCAAGTCTGGTACAATAGATATATGTTACTGTTTTCTGCAAAAAAAGTCTTCCAAGGTTCCTAAGAATGAGTGGAGCTAAAGGAGCTAAATAGTCTAGGTTCATTTAAATGTTCTGCATTTTCATATTAGCTAGAAAGCATTCCATTATGCGTATCAAGTATCTCTTGCACTGAAGATACATAATGGTATAGCAAGTGAAATAGAAATAAAGAAAGTCTTGATGAATCAGTATGAGCTTCAGAACAAGCTTTGCAGGCTCAAAGGTCTTTGTCTGAGTGCCTGCATATCTGAGTGTCTGCATATGTATTGAAATCATTATTCTCAGGTCTTGGGCAGACTGGATTAGGAATCCTAGGAATAACACATCCAACACACATGGAGGGCACTGGGTTGGGAAACATCTGAGTTAAGCACCCAAAGGCATTCATGCCAGAGTGTCTAAATCGTACTTCTTGGAATTAAAATTGACACTTATTTTAAGTTTGTTTTAGAAAGTGACTGCTATTTCAGCAAATCCTCTGTCCCCAACAGTTCAGTACACTGCTTGTGGCCATTTCAAAACATGCCATATTGAATTAATCTCTACAAAACCTCAAGTCTAAATGCTGTTAATATATGAGCATCAGAACCAGGGTGGGTGACTTGTTATTTCACTTACTAATTCATCATAAATAAATCATGTATTGGGAGCACAAAGCTCACAACAGAATTTAATCATACAAATCTGTAAGAACATTGGTATGAATTTGTGTCAAGATTTGTATAAATCTGTGAAATAAATCATTGCAGTGGGGAAAAAAATTAGAACTTCAAGATGTTAAAAATTAGGAAGGTTATTTTTTTGTGGCTGGCAGTCAAGCTAAATGTTTAGGGATATGGTAGGACAGAGGAGACTTTCCTTTTCATTTGTATCTACACAGGGTGACACAACTATTCCTCATAGCTGCATTTGGCACAAATGACATGATTAACTTCTTCAAAAGGAAAAATAATCCACAAATCTCTGTTCTTGATGCTGGTGGCAACTGAAGAGGAATTGAAACATCCCAGTGTCTATCATGTGTATGTTCTGAAATTAAATGATGTAAGCAGGGGTGGGATTCTATCAGTTCACACCTATTCACTAGAACTGGTTGTTAACATTCTCAGCAGTTCGGAGAACCGGTTTTTAGAAGAAATTACTGGCCTAATCCTGCATGGAAGGCAGGAAGGAAAGGTTCTGGTGTTGCTTGCAGAAACTGCCTCTCCGTTAACCCTTATTACATTCTTGACAGGACTAGACTTCCTGTCTCAGGAACTTCTCTGGAGTTTTTTTCCCCTCCTTTGCTGGTACTTTGCTTGTGTGGAGTGATCATTCAAAGTTACAATGGCACTGAAAAAAGTGACTTATGATTGTTTTACACGCTTACGACTCTTGTAGAATCCCCACAGTCATGAGAGGCCAGGCAAGGAGATGTGTGCCTCAATGTGAGTGACATTGATTTGGCCACACCCAGCCAATAACATGACCACCAAGCCATGTCCACCCAGTCACATGACCACCAAGCCACACTCACCACCTAAGCCATGCCTAGGATGGGTTGTTAAAAATTTGAATCCCACCCCTTGATATAAGTATCTAAAATTAAAAACTCTTGATGGACCATTCCATAGACTTCAATGGTCCCCAGCAGACTGATCTCTTTTATTCATTGGGTCCTCACTCTGGTGACCACACAGAGCAAAAGTGCAGAGGCTTGAGATATTTACTGTGTGCCTTGGCTTCCCTTTTCATTTTCCTATCACAGAGGATGAGAGACCACCTATTCCTGTAGCTTTCTCCCACTACCCATTGTCAAGACAAAACATCACATTTATAAGGTAACTGGAAAATCAAGCAAGGTGCTCTGCTGGTGATACTGACAATTATCCCAGACTGTAAGAATTTTTCACTTGCTGATAACTTCTTGCTTTGACCTTGTCATTTTTCTGTACAGTTTGAGCCCATGATAAAACCTTGGAATATAACAGTAGTGCACCACATCCTAGTATATGGCAGTGGCAAAATGGACGCATGCTTCCCAGTGGAATCAGTGACTGCTATGGAGCTGAACCTGATTTTTCTCTGTGCTCTCAGATAATGGCACTGGCACAACGCCGAAAGCACCAGCCTGAGAATGGCAAGTGGGACCTCGCCAAAACGTGGCCAAGATACTCTTAATCTTACACAGGAAAAGACCCGAACACACCTAGACCTACAAATATATATGTGTTTTCTTAAGTTTTTGCAGGTACTTACATGTATGGTATTCAGCTTTGTTCAGGTATTCTCCCACGAACACAATACAGAAGCCTGATGATGGCAGATGAGATTCTGCCGAAACGTTACTACAACTTTAAAAGCAAAGCTACAAGGACGTGGGAAAATACCTGAACAAAGCTGAACAGCATACATGTAAGTACCCATGAAAACTTAAGGATATATATATATAGCTATAATGTTCTTGGCGGTTGTTAGGGATAACATTGTTCACCCTAACTGTTTTAGGTGAAATAATA